>CAUYPK010022267.1:0-20371 GCA_963574355.1 Loris lydekkerianus
AAATCAAGTTGCTCATGTCTGTTAGAGCTTCTCTTATAAATTGAGGTGCATTCTGGTTGGGTGCATAGATATTAATAATTGAAATCTCATCATATTGAGTATTACCCTTAACAAATATGAAGTGACCATTCTTACCCTTCCTTACTTTTGTTTGTTTAAAGCTTATTGTGTCTGCAAATAGAATTGGAACACCTGCTTTTTTCTGATTACCATTTGCCTGAATTATGGACAACCATTCTTTCCCCCTGAGTCTATATTCATCTTTTAAGGTAAGATGTGACTCTTGTATGCAGCAAATATCTGGCCTGAGTTTTTGTATCCAGTCAGCTAACCTGTGCCTCTTCAGAGGACAGTTTAAGTCATTCACATTAATGGAGAATATTGATAAGTCTGGTAAAATTTTGGGTATTGAGTTTTTTGAAAGTCCAGTGGACATTTTTAATCCTTTTGCCACTGTGGAAGTTGGAGTTTGATCATATGTTTCTGAGTGAGTTTACTTTTGTTGTAGAGCATTGGGCTGCTCATTATGGAGGATAGGTGTGAGAATATCCTGAAGAGCTGGTTTGGATATGGCAAATTTCTTCTACATATGAATGTCATTAAAGTATTTAATTTTTCCATCATAAATAAAACTCAATTTAGCTGGATACAGGATCCGGGGTTGAAAGTTATTTTGCTTTAGGAGATTAAAAGTCGATGATCATCCTCTTCTGGCTTGAATAGTTTCAGCAGAGAGATCTGCAGTCATTCTAATATTCTTCCCTTTGTAGGTAATGGATTTCTTATGTCTGGCTGCTTTCAGAATTTTCTCCTTCATATTAACTTTAGTGAAGTTAATTATGATATACCTGGGGGATGTCTTATTCAGGTTGAGTCATGCTGGGGTTCTTAAACTGCCTGTTATCTGAATTTCAGAATCTCTTGGCATGTTTGGAAAATTCTCTTTCATAATTTCATGGAGAAGGGCTTCTGTGCCTTGCGAGGTTACTTCATCACTTTCAGGGATTCCAATGAGGCGGGTATTAGCCTTCTTCAAATTATCCCAGAGCTCTCTGAGAGAATGATTTGTTTTTGCTCTCCAGTTCTCTTCCTATTTGAGAGTTTGGGAGCATTCAAAGGCTTTGTTTTCAATGTCAGAAAGTCTTTCTTCTGCTTGCTCTACTCTGTTACTGAGGGATTCTACTGTATTTTTCAGATCTTTGAGGGCTGCAAATTCCTGCTTCAGTGTGTCAAAATCTTTGGTGGTTTTGTCTTTAAATTCATTAAATTCTTGAAACAACTTTTGAATTTCTCCTCGAATTTCTAATTCCAACTTTTAAATTGCTCTTCGAATTTCTAATTCCATATTTTCCTTTATTCTATTAATCCTGTTTGCAATTCAAATTCTGAATTCGATTTCTGACATCTCGGTCAGCTGTTTATGAATGGGATCTTCAGTTACATCTACCATATCTTTCCTTGGGGGGTGGGGTGGTGGTGGTGGTGGTAGATCTATTCTGGTTATTCATGTTACCAGAGTTTTTCTGCTGATTCTACCCCATGATTATTTTATGCTATTTGATTTTTCCCCTGGAGCTTTGTTGAGGACCCATACAGTGCTATTACATGAGAAACTGGGGACTTGTTTGGTGTGGTGGGGCTAAGTGTTTCTGTCTTGTTTTCAGCTGGTCTCTGTTTGACCCTAGTGAAACAGTTACTCTGGGTTGAAGTCTTAGCTGTGGGGAAATACCAGCAATTAAGTCACCCTGCCCCCCACAGGCAACAATTTGAAGAGGAAAATCAAACCTTCCTACAAGCATACACCCAGGGCACCACTTGAATAGTCCTTGGGTGATTGGCTCAGTTCAAAAGGTCCAAATCAATTGTCTCAGTCAGCACATGTCTCAGGTGGGAGAGTTTAAGAGGTCTCTGGCAACTGGATTGCAGGGATCTTGTGACAACTCAAATATGACCTGCTCTGGTGCTCCGTCAAGTCAGGAGGACCCACCCAGCAAATAGATTAGTCTGGGAAGGTTGATGCCTCCTTCCCCACCTTGCACCTCTGTCACACCCAGTCACTGATAGCCCCGTGGTATTGTGACTCAGTTGCCTGTAATGAACAGATACTCTAGGGGTTTTCACCTGCCTCAATCACAAGAAAATCTATTTCTGCTCAGCCAGGCCACTGCGGTCTGCCTCTATTTAGGAGGGGGAGGTGAGCCCTGACAACCTTAGGTGCTTGATGGAGGCTGGGGGGTGTTCACTCAGTTCCATCCCCACCCCTGATTGATGTTACTGACAGAACAGAACAGAACAACTTTGTGTGAATGTGTTTCTGCTAAATTCCCCTGCAGAAGAGAAGCTGTTTTTGAGTTCCCAGAGCCTATGCCTCAGGCCCTATCTTTGATCCTGCAGGTTTGTATTCAGTTGGCTGTCTGTTCTAGCCACCTGTCTTCCTTTGTCTATAGGGTGATGATCCCCTGAGGGCCGGGTGCATCTTAGGCTCAGTAAAGCAGTCCTCTGGGTCAGCCCCACCCTGGGAACTTCCCAGCTCTTCTCATGCATTTCTAGTCCCCGTGCTCCACCCAGGCTGGTACCGCCTCAGGCAAACCCTTTACTCACGGGGCCTGCATTTCCATCCCAGATCTGTTCCTAGGTGGTTGCTACCTGAGAAGATGCCTGGTCTCTTCTGGTTTCCCAGGGAGATAGGGGGCGTAGGTTCGGAATATCTGGGAGTGAGCCCTATTGTTGCCAAAAGACAGCTGCTGCTCTGTGCCTCGGGGCACCGCCACTCCCATGTGGTTCCCTCTCAGTGGACCTGTCCTCTCCTCATTCCTGTGCCGCAGAATGACCAGCTGTAGTCTAGGCCCTGTCCACACCCCTCAAGAAATCACCCGAGAATCTGGACTCCTGGGGGACAGGCCTCCAGACCTCAGAGTGAGCGTGGAGAGGAGTGCTGGGATCTCAGAATTGCAGGTAGAGAATGTATACAGTTTTATACAGTTTTATGCCTGGCAGAAGAACGCTGTGGCACCCTAGTAGGGGAGGTAGGTCCAGTTTTTAGAGGGTCTCTCCTGTGGGAGAACCTTCGAACTCTGCTCATTTCATCCAATCCATTTTAATACTTGCAGTAGCAAGAAATTAAATCTTCTATGCAAACTCTGTGGCCAGCATAAGATATGAGATGAAATATCCAAATGTGCTTATAAACGAGAAAGGTCAAAGAGTTTTTTTTTCTTGTTCACCTTCATGCAATTTATTGGGAAACTGACACATCATTACTCAAAAAGATAAAAATGAGACCATTACAGTCTTTTTTACTTTGCTGGCTGAGTCAAACTGTGCATTTCAGAAAAGTTCCTCATGCCAGGGGTGAAGACATTTTTGCTGCCAGGTTTACCCACGGGTGGGAATAAAAATGGTTATGTCTGTGCACCCTGTCTACATTCCCACTTAATGATTTACATGTTATTTAATGATGTCCACAGTGTCACTGGCAGACCCAACAGGCCCACTTGCTAGTCCAGCATGCTGATCACTGAGAAAGCATTAAATAAGAGCCTCTATTTAATGTGTCCTTTGGGTTTATTCAGAGTCTTGAAAAGCTCCTTTCTTAGCAAAAACTTTGTCATCCATTCTTTGACTCATCTCAGGGTAGCCTAGGGGCTGATTTCTTTGAAAATAAGAATGAGGGGAAAACCAAATGCCCAACACTGTAATGGTCAGCATGTGCCTTCTCTGTCCTAGGTTAACTGATTAATCTTAACTCTGGGCTTCAACCAAAGCACACGATTCTTCCCCCTTCCATGACATTGCTTTGCACAAGTAAACACACCTACATATGACACCTTAATTTAATTGGTTGGTGTTAGGGGATGAATTGTATACTCTTCCAACTCATATGTAGAAATCCTAATCCCCAGTATCTCTGAAGGTGACCACATGCAAATATAGTCTTTAAAGAGGTAAAAATTAAGTGATGAGAATGGGCCCCCAGCCAATAAAACTTGTGTCCTTCTCAGAAGAGGAGATTAGGAACAGACATGCACAGAGAAAGGACCAGGAGCTGGCACAGGAACAGGACAGCCACCTACAAGCCCAGGAGGAGGGGATCAGGAGAAGCCCAGCCTGCCAGCACCCTGATCCAGACTGCAAGCCTCCAGAACTTTGAGAAAATTAGTTTCTGTCGCATATACCAGTGTGTGAAACTTGATTATGGCAGCCCTTGCAAATGGGTATAATGGGTTTGTCCTTCAAATATGCCTGGATGAGTTTACCTTCCCTGGAATATGAACAGAGTGTGAAGGTCATTCCTAGCTCCTGGCAGATGAAACCAACATGGCTGGAGGGGACCAGCACTGGGGTGACATTCTGAGCTGATGAAGGAACCTGAGCCATCAGCTTCATTCAGGTGTCAGCACTTACTTGGACTGCTGGAGGGGTGATCAGGAGATGCAGCATGTCTGAGAGCTGGGACTTTATTGATCACTTGACTGAACACCTCAAACCAACTGCAAGAGCTCAAGAGCTGAGAAATGGATGCTGGGTCTGATTTTTGCTACTTGATTTTTTAAAGAAGTGATATTATTCATCCATACCCACAGTGATGGTTGTGACAACATTATCAAGCAAACTTGGGCTAAATGGGCTAATGAGGTGAAATGGAATCATAGCACCTGAAAAAGTTTTGCTCAATTCTAGAGGCCACATTTGCCAGATCATGAAACTCTACAGAACAATCGGCATGGCAAAGTGTTTGGAATACATGCATATGAGAAGTAGTTTCTGGAAATGAAAGCATTTAACCTGAAAGTGAGACATTTCAGAGGGCACCAGACAGCTGTCTGTAGTCCTTAAATAGCTTGCTTACAGTTGTAGGGTTAGATCAACTATAACACTCAGAAAAAACACCAACACCAAAAGGAAGACATTACTGGAGGAACCTCAGGAAGTTTTAACAGAAATATCCAGGAGTCCTGAGGTTGAGTTAGCTTTGAAATAATCTTGAAGCTAAAAATTCTACATTCAGTCAAAAAATATTTATCAAGCATCTATACCATATGCATAGTTCTGGGTTAATATATGTGGAAGATTTCTGTGGGAAGAACTGATTTTCCCATATTCCACTACTCATGGGATGGTCGCCAGACAACAGAGCCCTGGCTCAAAGTGTGGACAGTCACTGAGGTGGGCAAATGACCCAGACAGAGCCAATCATAGCACTTCACACCCCTAGTAGCTGAGAAAGGCCAAAAAGAATAAATAATCTAAGCAGGTCCGATCAGGGTCTTCCTTGAATTCATTTTTTCAATGTGGGGAGACACACACGCCTCCATGCACATGTATGCACTTGATCCCACACATGCCTTTCCCCAAAGGCTTGCTAATCTGGGGAGATACAAACCTGAAGCTTCAAATATCCAGAAAGACCTGATATGTTAGGAGAAAAAAAGACAGTCTGAAATTATAGCTCGAGCTCCCAAATCCCAACAATGTTTTTCCCTTCCTTTTTGGATTTCTCTTACTTAGAACCAGAAGAGTCCTGACCAGCTAAGCCGATATTTTGTTATGAATAAGTTGCTTGGGAGGAAACCAAGCAGTACAAGACACGGTTCCTACATCAAAGAGTTTATAAAATTCACTCAATAAATCTTACTAGATAGAACAGATGAATGGATAAATAGATGGGCAGTTGAAGTAGCAGACAGGAGATGTAATTAGAGTTCAGTGAAGAGAAAAATCTCTATGGGCTGTAGTTGCTAGAAATGGTTTCAGGGAGAAGGGAGAATGTGAAAAGCCCCAGGGGTATATGGGATCTGAGAAGGCTGATGGAGGTGACGTAGAGGGGAGAAGAGGTATGCTCACCCCAGGTAGGCAGAAGAGGTGTCAGCAGAGGTCCAACAAGGGACATGGAATATTTACAGATCAGAGAATAGACCTTGTTACTCTGGAGGAGAGGATTTATACAGAAGGCAAAAGGAAGACAGCATTGGAATAGTAAACTGAAACAGACACTTGAATTCCTCAATCACTTGATAAAGGCACTGGAATAGTTAGAAGCCACTGAAGATACTTGAACAGGGAGTGGGGTGATGGAAGTGGAATTTGAGGATGCTAAAGCTGATAACAGGGTACACTATGAATGTGGGAACAAGGTTGGGAAGATAAAGAGTGCCCAGTCCAAGGAGTCCATGAGGCCAAAGCCACTGTGATAGTGAAGACCTGAGCTGACAGGGCCTAAGCACAGAGGGAAGGAGAGGTTAAACCTGAGCTATTCACACCCACATGGGAGAAAAATTCATTTCAATTCAAGCTGGGTGCAGGGGAACAATGGAGGAAGGAGGGAAGACTTGGGGTGCTCCCGCTGAAGGGGCACAATATAGGGGTGCAGGACATAACTACAAGAGGAACTCTACCTAACAAATTCAAATATTGTGACTTGGTTGATTGTATCCTCACTTTAACTGAAATAAAAAATAAATAAATAAATAAAAATAAAATAAAATATAGACCAGGTTTCAGACTTAGGGAAAATTAAAGAATGTACAATAGCCCATCAATAAATTTTTATGTTGATTGCATATGGAAATGATAGCATTTTTTCCTTTTTTAGATATACTGGGTCAAATAAAACATATTAAAATTAAAAAAAAATAAACAAAAAAAATGCCTCTCAGTAGGCAGTCCTGAACCTTGGTTTGGAATCCAACTGTTTCAAATCCAAGCCCAGAGGACTTTATGCTGTGCCAACACACATCGAGGCTGGGGAGTAAGGCTCACTGCCGGCACCCACTACAGGGCTGGGACATACCCATCCTACACAGAGGATGGGGATTAGATGAAGCAAGGCTTAGCTGTGCCACCAGCCAGCTGTGTGGGTGAGTCACCTCCCTTCTTTCATGTCTTCTGTAAAAGGAGACAATGAACTTGGCATAGCATAGTCTGAGAATCATAGAACCACCAGAGTAGCAGAGGCAAGTGTGACTTCAGAGTCACAACAGGGCTCACCCTCAAGTCCCCTGGAAGTTACCCCCACTAATTTTAGGAACTAACTAACCCTAAAGAGAGGAGGTCCGAGAGCCAAGGATAAAGGTGAAAGGAGGGTGGTGATTTGAGTTATCACACAGTGTCTTTCTCAGCCTCCTCCAATTCACGCCTGAGCCATGAAGGACGCAGGAAATAATAATCTTCACCATAACAATGAGGAGGAGGAGGGTTGACCATGAACAAAAGAGCTGAATTATCAAATCTGTAAGACCTGGTCCCAGGGCAACGCAGGGCAAGCCGCTCACTGCAAGCCTCTGTTTGCTCACCTCGCAGGATTGCTGCAGGGATTAAATGTAGGAATTGCGTAAAGCACTTGGCAAAATGCCTGGTACTTGGCAATACATGAGTTTTACATCTTATGATATTGATCTTATAAATATGGCTTTCCTGTTTCATAGCCTGGTGACAAAGTGTGACCCAGAGGTCCCTCCTGGGGAATTCCAGAAAACAGCTCTAGTTTGGGCCTAGCCAACAACTTCTCTTTCCTGTGGGAAACCCATCCTGGTGGCTGGGCAGGACCAGCACGATGACCTTCAGTCACAGATAACTAGCCCTAGCCAGGTCTGGCCAACCAGCCTTCCCACCCTTTAGCCATAGGGCTGAGCTCTGGAGCAGAGAGGTGACCCCAGCAAAACCCATCCAGATCCCCTCATGACAGCTGACATAGGAATTCCAGGAGAATGAGGTCTTTCTTTCTCCAGGGCTGGGAGATGGAATTATACATGGGCTTGGAGCAGCTCCCACAGTAAAGCTTTGAGAGAACAAGGGCAAGGACAGTTCAAGCACAGCCAAGAGAAGACTCAGCAGCGGAGGAGTCTAGCCCCACCCTCTGGCCTCCTGCTGATTCAAATCACTGCTGGCACAGTCACAGCTCAGAAAGGACCCTGCAGCCTGAGAAGCAAGCCAGACTCACCTCCACTGCAACTGACAAGGTGTGTGGTGTGTTGACAGAGGACGGAAAGGGAAGCAGCACCCAGGCTGCATCTAGACAGCCTCCAGAGCACGTACCACCACCTCAAACAGCAGAAGAGAAGGAAGCAGCAGATGCCAGCAGTCATTTGAAAGGACTCTGCCAAGAGCAACATTTTTAACCATATTAGGTTTTTAAATTGTATTTTCCTATAACACATATCTTACTTTACCCTTTCTTATTTTCTTTCCACAGTAGAAGAAGCCTTCTGATCCAGACTTGCGCTGGGATTTGGTATTAACTCCGAAGGAAAGAATAGGAGCATGTTTGCTCCTCCACTCCCAACGCCCGTGGGATGGTGGATCTGTGTTCCCAAAAACCGAGCTTCCTTACCCTTGAGGAAGGGGGCAATAGCTGTGTAATGCTGAGACTTGGAGCTTTGTCTTTGGGCCTTTATGCTCCTCTATACCTCATCAAAAACTATGTGATAGAACAGAAAGAGGGATTTTGCAGTTTAGAAGAATAAAGAGGATTTGGGCTAGAACCAACTGAAGCAGTGAGGGACCAAACAAAAGAGTTTCTCAGTCAAAATCCACAGTCGTTACCCTTGTTGGATAGTAAGTGTCTTCCCCAGGAAGTCAAAGTTAGCAGACAGGAAGAGAAACCTCTGGGAGGGATATTATCCAAGTGTCCTAAAGCCAGGATCAGACCAAGACCTGCTGGGTCCTCTTAGGTAGGCCAGGGACTCTCTCCAGGTTACCGTGCATGGGTGGACAAGGGCTTCACCTACCTCACAGCCAAGAGCTCTGCTGTGATCCAGGCCCACTGTGAGACACAGTCAAGCTTTGCAGGTGCCTTGGGTCTTCAAAGGTACATAATTTGATGACCATGCAGATACTTCCCCCATTCTCCATCCAGGGCACCACCAGACATCTCTTCGAGGGGAGGATGCTCTGGAAAGAGTTCCCACACCAGTATCAGAGGCCACACTGTGTACCCTCGGGTGCGCAGAGCAGGGAAACAAAATTAGACTAATAATCATTAGATGATTATTAATAAAGCATATGAAAAACACAAGACACTCAGAGGGCAATCAAGAATCTACAGTCAGTCCGTATGTTTACTGCAATTTCTCATCACCCTAAAGCAATAAGCTCCAAAATTTTGTAATTGAAACCCCATTCAGTAAAAATTCTGAGCCATCTATTCTCCAATTATATATATTTACTTATTTATAAATCATGTATATGTGCCATTGTTCTAATAATATCATGTATATTATAAACACATATGGCTTGGCACCTATAGCTTAAGCCCCTAAGGCGCTAGCCACATACACCAGAGTTGGCGGGTTCGAATCCAGGCCAAGCCCACCAAACAACAATGACAACTGAAATCAAAAAATAGCCAGGTGTTGTGGCGGGCACCTGTAGTCCCAGCTACTTGGGAGGCTGAGGCAAGAGAATCACTTAAGCCCAGGAGTTGGAGGTTGCTGCGAGCTGTGATGCCACAGCACTCTACCCAGGGCGACAGCTTGAGACTCTGTCTCAAAAAATAAATAAATAAATAAATAAATAAATAAATAAATAAATAACACCTTTAAAAGACACAATAAGGAAGCAAGTAACATTTCTGCTAAATACAATGCTGAGTTCCCTACCGGCCAATGTACATTTAGGGGTAAGGTTTGACGTTCGCAACAGCAAATACAAATTCACATTTCAAGTAATCTTCTCAACTTTTGGGCCAGTCTTTTGTTGGATGGCTAGTTACATCATCACCGTTTCTATCTCCCACTGGGTTTGAGGAAGAACTTGAACTAGGAATAGAGGTGCCAGCTCCGCCACCCGCCTGCCATGCTCTGCTTGCCATTTGTGCTGTCTTCAATCCAGAGTTCCAGTTAGGACTTTTCAAGGCACTCACAGATTTCATGCAGGTTAAATGAGATATGACTAAATAAGATAATCTGCAAATTCAAGTAATGACGCAAATGTACAGAAACATATACTAGAAGCAAGCAAAGAAGTAAGGTCCCCACAGAGCATAAGGCCAGTCAATGCTTTATTTGCTTTTTAGGTGACAAATAAATAAAATTTGCCCCCCACTTCAGAGAACCCATCGTAGTCCTCAATGGCCTGGAGGCTGGCAGAAGCTGTGTCACCTCCCAGCCCTTCTCTTCTCGTCTGCCCCGCAGTTCCCATCACCAGATCTGTCCATTACCCATGAGACCAAGTCCAGATTCCTTGGCATGCACGAAGCTTTTGCACCAGATTGGTCTACCTTTCTGGGTTTACTCGTTTCTCCTTGTTCAGCATCAGCCCCACGGCCAGTACCACCAATCACTTTTCCAACAGACCAGATTCTTTCAGGCCTTTGAAATTTCTCTTTTCACTGCAGAATGTCTTCCTTTAACTTTGTGTTTTTAAGCATCTCCCATTCATCTTCCCATCCCCAAGTCACATCCTACCAGCTCTGCAACCCCCAGAATTGCACTAACTCAAGGTACAATGACAGTTACATTCTTTTTTCTTTATTTGAATACTCATCTTTCCTTTGAGACTTCTCCACACCTTTAATTTTTCTTTTCTAACAAAGCAAAGGGGCTTAATTTATCTCACAAACATCAATCCACTGCCAACCACATAGAGTTGGGTCCAGTCATTCTTCCTGCTGTTATTCCCTGCCCATGACATCATCTTTGACAGGTGGATGCTTGTCCATTGTGCACACATTTCATGGTCATGTGTCCCCTGACATGGTCCCACTTGTCCACTCAGCTGCTTCACAGGCCCCACACTTGGATGCCAGTGGCCCCTTCTTTATGTGCACACACATATGATTATCCAATTGCCCCCAAAGTTCAAATCCTCAAAAGGTGGTGGGTTCCTGATAGGTTTCCAACTTCACTAACACCCTGAGCCAAGCCAGGCTCCCATCAAATACACTTGACCCTTTGGGTTGTAACCTCGTCATAAACATGGACCCCCTTTTCTTCAAAGTAATTCTATTTTAAAGGGCAATTACCCATTCCTGCCACCACCACTAGTTTACTGACTACCCCAGGCTCCTTTAGCAAACTGATCATCACCTTCTTGACTACCAATTCTGCATACCAAGATGTGAGGCAGCATCTGCTAAGCCTCTCAAAAAATAAATAAATGAAAACGAACAAACAAACAGGGTCTTGCTGTACCTTTATCTCAGAGCACCATTAACCTGGGTAGGGCTTTTGATAAGTCATCATGGGCTACTATAACAAAATACCACAGACTGGGTGGCTTAAACAACAGAAATTCATTTTATCACAGTTCCTAAGGCTGGAAGTTTAAGATCATGGTGCCAGAAAATTCCATTTCTGGTGAGGCCTCTCTTCCTGGCTTGTAGACAGCTGCCTTTTTTTGCATGGCCCCATATGGCCTCTTCTCTCTGCAAACATAGAGCTACCTCTGGTGTCTCTTCCTCTTCTTGTAAGAACACTAGCTGGCCAGGTGTGGCCGCTCACCCGAGCACCTTGGGAGGCCAAGGCAGAAGGACCTCTTGAAGCCAGGAGCACAACGTACTGAGAACCCATTTCTACAAAACATTTTAAAATTTTACAAAAAAAAAAAAAAAAAAAAAAAAAAAACACTAGTCCTTTGAGATTATGCAGCCACCCTTATGACCTCATTTAACCTTAATTACCTCCCTAAAGGCTCTATCTACAAATATATTCACACTGAGGGTTAAGACTTCCACACATAAATTTGGAGGTTGACACAATTCATTCCATCAAGTTCCACCTGAACCGACAGCAGTTGCCAGCTTATTAGACTAAAGAAAATTAACATGCCACCAATTCCCACGTCACATACGTGAGGTTTCCCTGACCACCTCAACACACAGTCCACAAAGAGCTGGATAGTCCATTGTTCATGGGGTCATAGAACTTGCTTCACACGTCACATGATGGGTTTAACTGTGACCCCTGCCAAAAATTCATATGCAGAAGTCCTAACCCCAGTGCCTCATGTTGTGACCATCCTGGGAAACCTTTCCAAGATGGCATCATTAGGGTGGCCCCTAACCTGATATGACTGGTGTCCCAAGAATAAGAAACTCTCACAGAGGGAAGATGTGAAAACGCAGGAGAAGAGGGCATCTCTCAGTCAAGGAGAGAGAACTCAGAAGTGAACAACCCTGCCAACACCATGACCTCGGATGTCTTGCCTCCAGAACAGTGAGAAAACATTTCTGTTGTGTAACTATGCTAATAGTCTGTGGTTGCTTACCTCATTACAATGTACCTTGTTACTGCAGCCCTGCCAAATTCATACAGATCTACTGTCTCCATTAGGGAGTGAAATCTAACAGCTGGGTCTAACTCCTCTGTTTAATATCTAGCTAGGGCCTTGCATAGTGCCTGGCCTATTCTAAGGGCTTCTGGCATGTTTGTTAATGAAAGGAGGGAAGAATGGGGAGAGGGGCCAGGGAAGGAGGGATGACTGGGCCCTTAGCCCTGAAAATTACCACATTACAGTCTGTCTTCTGTGTTTTTAAAGCTCTACTCTCCTTGAATTGAAAGAAATCACCTGGCAATGTACATTATCATTTTTCCTCTACTATGGCTTCTAACCATGCTTACATAAACCACAGGTGAGTCGGAACAAGCTGAGGGCTCACTGCGGGCAAAGAACTGTGGTAGAAAGTACAGGGTACGGTTACCACAGGGTCTAGCAGTGCCATCTGAAAGAAGTATGATGCAAGCCACACAGAGAGCTTAAAATTTTCTAGTAGACACATTAAAACACTTTAAAGAAAAATAGGTGAAATTCGATTTAATAATACTTTTTATTTAAGCCAATATACCAAAAATATTAACCATTTGCATGTAATCAATATTTTAAAAATATTCATGGACATTTTACATTCTTTCTTTACTATGTCTTGAAAGTCCAGTGTGTACTTTATACCTACAGCAAATTCTGTGCTGTGATTCTGACTAGCTGCATTCTGGGTGCTCACTACCCACACATGGCTAGTGGTTACTGTATTGGATAGCACTAGAGGGTCTGTGATTAACAACACAGACCTTGGACTATGAATGAAATAATCCATGCAAAGCACTTGGTGGAATGTTTGACACAGCAGCATCATGGCTACCACATGCCAGGCTCTGTGCTATGTAATTTACATGGTCGGTACTCAATAAATTGTGTGGGTTATTGTGCTTAATTGTTAGTGCTGAGGTGGCAAGAGCTGAAACAATCTCTACATCTTATGTCAGATGAGTCATCTCTTTCTAGCTTGATTTTTCAACTGATAAAATGGGAAGAATAAATAAATCCACCACTACAAATTGAAAAAACCTTCCCATTTAAGTAGCATGATGCTTCAAAATACTCATGTTAGTTTGGGGCTCTTCAGCTCACAACACCAGACCACATCAATAAAGATGAAAGTTATAGCCTCATCTACTTTGCACATACTTTCAGATTAGTTCACTTCCATACCCCCATGGGCAGAAAAGTCATTCTGAGAGTTCAAATCCCCCAAGCTGACCTGTGTTCTATGGTGCTTATTTTCTGAAAGTGTGAGCATCTCAAAATCCATTCAGCCACTATTTCTAAATTATGAGCACATCAAAAGAGATACATCTTTTTGTGTGAGGTTTCATAATTCATCTTCACATAACACAGGTGATAAATGCAAGTAGGTGGCTACCTGTTAAAATAAATATAATAGATATATTACTGTATCTACTGCATATTTTCATTCTGGCATGCAATGAGCTCTCCTTCACCACAAGATCAAAAACTGCATAACCTCGGCCATATTGTAACATTAAATAACAGGACACAACTAAATCACGGTAATTATATTTTGTGCTTTATAACTACCTTCAGTTTGGGATCTCAAAGCCCTTTAGAAACAGAAATTCATTAGCTCTTGCACTATATGAGATTAGTGTTAATATGCTTCTAGAAATTATAATATAGGACTACCAGGAAATTAGTCACATGCACTCTTTTCTTTAAAGGTTCAAAGAATCAAAACCAGTGGTTCTCAATAGGAGGTGCTCTATTCCCCCAGGAGATTTTTTTTTTTTTTTTTGCCTACCTTACAACTTCTTAATAATTTCTGGCAATAAGAACAAGATAGGTCAAAAATAGCTTTTTAAAAATAGAAGTCTGGACATTATTTTTTTTTTTTTTTCATTTCAAAACACTGGGAAGTACAAATGTCTTTGGTTACGTGGATCACTTTTGTCACGCTTGAGTCAGGGTTTTAAGTATACTCATCACTCAAATTATTGTTCCTTTGTACCTGTTAAGACGTTTTCACCCACCTCCACCTCCTCCCTTCCCCCCTGCTTGATTGATTTTCACTGAGTTTTACTTCTTTATGCACATGTGTGCTCATCAGTTAGTTCCAATTTAATAGTAAGTACATGTGGTGTTTATTTTTCCATCCTTTAGATCAGTGGTTCTCAACCTTCCTAATGCTGCAGCCCTTTAATACAGTTCCTGTGGGTCACGACCCACAGGTTGAGAGTCACTGCTCTAGATACTTCACTTAGGACAATGGTGTCTAGTTTTTTGTTGTTGTTGTTGTTGTTTGTTTGGGGTTTTTTGTTGTTGTTGTTGCAGTTTGGCTGGGGCCAGGTTCAAACCGGCCACCCTCGGTATATGGGGCCAGCACCCTAACCACTGAGCCACAGGCACTGCCCAATGGTGTCTAGTTCTATCCAAATGTTGTGAAAGGCATTAATTCATCCTTTTTTATGGCTGAACAGTATTCCATTGTATACATATACCACCTTTTATTAATCCACTCATGAACTGATGGGCACTTGAGTCTATTCCACATAGAGATATTCTTGATTGTCACAACTGGGCAGGCAGGGAAATGCTATTGGGCAGACACCAGAGATGCAGCCAAACATTCTACAATGACCAGGACAGTCCTTCACAAAAAAGAATTATCCAGCACAAAATGTCAATAGTGCCAAGATTGTGAAATCCAAATCTAAAGAAATCTAAAGAAACATATCAATTCATGAGTGAGGCAGGGAAAGAAGAGATAATTCCCACTTAAAAGTAGCCCTTCCAGATCCAAACATCCAGAGTATAAGAGAAGAATTGACATATGAAGAGATCAAGTAACTGGATAAAAAATTCATAATTGGCTTAGTGCCCGTAGCACAGTGGTTACAGAGCCAGCCACTTTCACCAAGGCTGGCGGGTTCAAACCTGGCCTGAGCCAGCTAAACAACAATGACAGTTGCAACAACAACAAAAAAAAAATAGCTGGGCTTTGTGGCAGGCATCTATAGTCTCAGCTACTTGGAAGCCTGAGGCAAGAGAATCTGCTGAAGCCCAAGAGTTCGAGGTTGCTCTGAGCTGTGACGCCACAGCACTGTACCCAGGGTGATGAGTGAGACTGTCTCAAAAATAAAATAAAATAAAATAAACTCATAATCAACCAATCACAGAGAAGAGAAGAGAATCCGCCATATCAAACACACACACACACAATGACACATTGGCTTCACGCCTCACACTCATACTGCACTCCTGATCACAACCATCAGCTATCTCAAAATGTATGCATCGTCTATCTGTGGACCAGACACAGGAGTGGGATGTGGCTGATGTGGGACAAACCGTGCCTTCGCACAAGTTCTGCTGACTGTGGGGCAGGCAGTATCTTCCGGTTACAAAGCTGAACTGTTTTTGAGGAGGAGTAAGGAGTGATGTATGTGTCTGCATGCATGTGTAATTCTCTCTGATTTCTTCCTTCCTGTCTTTTCCTATGTGAAATATTTGCTTAGCATCTTGCCAGTGGATGTGAAAGTTGCTATGAATTTCTTTCGCATGGAGTTGCAAATCACCTCCCCAACACTTTCCAACTTCCCTACTTGATTGTATAGGGAAATAGATGATATATTCTTGAGGTAGATCATAAAGAAAATAGACAGTAGTCGCAGGAGACTTTAGATATTTGGAAAGTGAAAATTACATTCAAATAAAAACAGAACATCTGATTTGCGTAGCACTCTATCCCCAAAGAACAGGAGAAATTGTTAAAGAAACTGCTGTTTTGCACCTAATTCTGGCCTATGGAAAGAAAGCTTTTGGAAAAACATAAGTGTGGTACTCTTGAGAAAAAGGTATCCTGTCATTTTAGAACCAGAAAAGAAACTTGAGGTGTAATCAGACACATGCCCTAGAATTTTAGATTTCAGAAAAGGTAAGTATGCTTCCATGATAAAGGAGTTTGAAGGAAACAATGACCTTCAAATGCTGAAAAGTTTTCAGAAACACAATTCTGAGTTTGTAATTTGAAAATTATCTTCATGAAGAAGGAATGATAAAAACATTCAGAGAAATCAGTATTCAGAGAAATCAGTATTTCTTAGAGGAGGCAAAATTCTAAAAGAGAAATATAAAAGATGGAAGAACATTTTCAAAAGTGATTTTGTTGACCCTATACTGCCTGCAAATGAGCCTGACTGTCCACAAGGTTTTTAGGAGGGAGATGTGTTTAAACAAGGTGATCTCCATTGTCTCTGGTCTCTGGCTTGATTAGTAAGTTTTAGTTTGTGGAGTATCTCCTTAGTTGCATATCTCAAGCCTTTGAGAAAATCATGGCTGCCCAACTGTTGTGGAGGTTGAATTAAAGAGTAAAACACAATGTGACAAACTAAAAACAGAAGTAAAATGTAGAAATAATAGAAGCAATGATATGAAAGTAAAAGATTGGAAAGTGAGTGTATTAAAGTAAGAGAAAGACTTGAATAAATGGAAAGAGATACTGTCTTCATGGATAGAAAGATTCAGTATGAAAAGCTTTCTGTTCCCCTAACAAATCAAATCCCAAATGAGTTTTTTAATTATACTAAATGTAGTTTATCATTTTAAATAATCTTAAATTATACTAAAATTAAAATTGCCAAGCAAAAATCCAATAGTTAAGACAATTTTGAAGAAAAAAAAAAAATGGAGGATTTTCATTCTGCCACATACGAAGACTTATTATAAATATATAGGAATTAAGTGTTGCATTGACCAGAGATAGGCAATTAGTGAAATATTATAGAGTCTAGATATTGGCCCATATATTTACCTTATGTAAAAACATGTATAAAGACTTTAAATATCACAGAAATATTATCACAAATCAGTGGATAGAAAATTGACTCTTCAATAAATAGTGCCCAAACCATTAGTTTCTCTATTCAGGAAAAAAAGGTAGTTTCCTCACCTCATAGAGTACTCAAAAATCAATATCAAGGTTATTAAATACCTAGATGTTAAAAAGTTAAGTGTGAACTTTTGAGAAAAATATGTAGGAAAATATTTCTTACCTCAAGATAGGAAAGAATTATTTGAAGAGGATTTCCCACACAAGAAAATTATGAAAAAAGATAAATTTGATGCATTAATTCAAAACAAAGATACTGAAACAAAGTAAAAAGGCAAGCCACTGACTGGATAATATAGTTGCAACACAAATAAGCTAAAAATAATAATATCCAGTTATAACCAAAATAACATAAAAGCAATTACTAATCGTTCATATTAGTACCTAATAACACTTTCATCTCATTAAGAAAAAGAAAAAACTCACCCACTTGAAGAATAGGCAATGGTTATGACTATCAACAGCCTATAAATACACATATATAAAAGAATGAATCTCATTAGCAGTTGGGTAAATGCAAAGAAAAGTAGACATAGGAGATACCATTTCACATCAACAAAATTGCCCAAAATTAAGACCTGTGAACACCAAAAGCTGGCAAGATAAAACATTCACATACTGAATTGGGAATGTAAGTTGTTCATCAACTTTAAAGGGCAAGTTAAAAGCATCTAGTTAAATTGAAGACATATAACTAAGAATGAAGCAATTCTACATCTAGGTGTATAGCCTGGGGAAACTTTCTCAAATGTTCTAAAGAAGATGTGTTATAATAGCATAAACACTAGAAACAACCTCATGTCCACTATACAGGAAGTGATACAAAAATTAATTTTTAAGTGAGCCTAATGAAGATTTGAGAAGACAGCAAGAAAAGTGTTAGTACAGTTTTCTCTCAAAATCAACCCCTCCTCTCACGGTTCTAATCTTGCCTTTGAATGTATTAATCAGATTTATGTCATCAAACCACAAACAGTGAAAAGGGTTCCAGCCCAGACCTGACTCTATTATAGACCCCTGGATCATGGCTCATCTGAAGAGACCTTACCTGTCCCCTTCTATTGATACAGGGTTCCCTCATTCCAGCCTGGACAAGGGACTCCAGTTTTCTGGGCCTGGGCAATTTAGGAAGAGAATACATTAACAATTTACCCCAAGCTACAAGAATCAACCTAAATTTCCATTTACTGTGATCCTGGATCAACCTACTATGAGGAACCTCTAACTGCTTCCCCATATCACCATCCATCTTCAGCAGGAAGCAGTTTGGAGCAGTCAGTGCCCCTTTTCCCTAACAGCAGTTAGAGATTCTATTCAGAGAGGGAGAATTGATACAGGATTCCAACACTCAGGGCTAGACAGGGAGCCCCCATTCTCTAGGCCCAGGTGAGCTCAGAAGTCAGACCCCCATTTCCAGGCACAAGCAGACTGCCTTTTTTGGAACACACCCTCTGGACTCTAATAAGATCATGAACAAAGCAGCCTGTGATGGTTTTTTAGGTGGTTCCACCTTGGGTAAGAGCACACACCCTAATTCCTTCTAAGGAACAAAGACAGTAAAGGACCAACTGCAAGCCATGTGTAATCCTTTAGACTTAAGATCCCTAGATAAAAGAGCCCAGGTGGAGACTCCTGAGAGAGTTCTTCAGTTCTTTCCCCCTTACCGAAGCTCTGGTGCTTTTCTGTATTCCTTTCCAATTTCTAATAAAAGTCCTATCTTACCACTGGGGAAAAAATAATAATAATTGTTAAAACTTATGCATTGGGGGCAGTACCTGTGGCTCAGTGGATAGGGTACCAGCCCCATATATCAAGAGGGGCAGGTTCAAACCCAGCCCTGGCCAAACTGCAACAACAACAAAAAAATAGCTGGGCATTCTGGTGGGCACCTGAGTCCCAGATACTTGGGAGGCTGAGGCAAGAGAATCACTTAAGGCCCAGCACTTGGAGGTTGCTGTGAGTTGTAACACCATAGCACTCTACCAAGGGTGATAAAGTGAGACTCTGTCTCTAAAATAAATAAATAAATAAAACTTAAGCAATGAAGTGCTCTACAGATTTTAAACTGTAGAGTTAAATCAACCTGAATACATTTAAATAGCAAGTTGAGCAACAAAATAAAAAGTAGATACATTGAACTTCATTGAAATTAAAAACTTTTGTACTTCAAAGGACACCATCAAGAAAATGAAAAGATAATCCATGAAATGGGAGAAAATATTTACAAATCATATATCTGATAAAATGTTTTGTGTCTAGGGCAGCACCCATAGCTCAGTGAGTAGGGTGCCAGCCACACACACTGAGGCTGGTGGGTTCAAACCTGTGTGGGGTCAGCTACAACAGCTATGACAAACACAACAAAACAAAATAGCCAGGTGTTGTGGCAGGGGCCTGTAGTCCCAGCTACTTGAGGGGCTGAAGCAAGAGAATCACTTAAGCCCAAAGAGTTTGAGGTTGCTGTGAGCTGTGATACTACAGCACTCTAACCAAGGTGACAGCTTCAGGCTCTGTTAAAGAATTGTTATAACTGCAAAATACCAACATCGTACTTTCAAGATTTGGAAAAAATGATTCTGCGTTTTGTATGGAACCAGAAAAAACCCTGTATAACTAAGGCAGTTCTTAGTAATAAAAATAAAGCTAGGGGCATCACCATACCAGATTTTAGTCTGTACTACAAAGCCATAGTGGTCAAGACAGCATGGTACTGGCACAAAAATAGAGACATACACACTTGGAATCAAATAGAAAACCAAGAAATGAAACTAACATCTTACAACCACCTAATCTTTGATAAACCCAACAAGAACATACCTTGGGGGAAAGACTCCCTATTCAATAAATGATGTTGGGAGAACTGGACATCCACATGTAAAAGACTGAAACTGGACCCACACCTTTCCCCACTTAGAAAAATTGATTCAACATGGATAAAGGACTTAAATTTTAAGGCATGAAACAATAAAAATCCTCAAAGAAAGCATAGGAAAAACACTGGAAGATATTGACCTGGGGAAAGACTTCATGAAGAAGACTGCCATGGCAATTACAACAACAACAAAAATAAACAAATGGGACTTCATTAAACTGAAAAGCTTCTTTATAGCCAAGGAGACAACAACCAAAGCAAAGAGACAACCTACACAATGGGAAAGGATATTTGCATATTTTGAATCAGACAAAAGCTTGATAACTAGGATCTATAGAGAACTCAAATTAATCCACATGAAAAAAGCCAACAATCCCATA
>CAUYPK010022270.1:0-13932 GCA_963574355.1 Loris lydekkerianus
TTGGCTGTGGGTTTGCTGTAGATGGCCTCTATTAGTTTAAGAAATGTCCCTTCTATACCAATTTTCTTAAGTGTTCTGATCATGAAGGGATGCTGGATATTATCAAAAGCTTTTTCTGCATCAATTGAAAGAATCATATGGTTTTTGATTTGTTTAAATGCTGAATTATACTTATAGATTTATGTATATTGAACCAGCCTTGAGACCCTGGGATAAAACCGACTTGGTCATGATGTATAATTTGTTTAATGTGTTGCTGGATTCTGTTTGTTAGGATCTTGTTGAATATTTTTGCATCTATATTCATTAGTGATATTGGTGTATAATTTTCTTTTCTTATTGGGTCTTTTCCTGGTTTGGGGACCAGGGTGATGTTTACTTCATAGAACGTGTTGGGTAGTCTTCCTTCTTTTTCTATGTTTTGGAACAGGTTGAGTAATATAGGTTCTAATTTCTCCTTAAAGGTTTGGGAGAATTCTGACGTGAAACCATCTGGCCCCGAGCTTTTCTTTTTAGGGAGATTTTGTATGGTTGATGCTATTTCAGAACTTGATATTGGCCTGTTCAACATTTCTACTTGATTCTGGCTAAGTCTTGGAAGGTGACATGCTTCCAAGTATTGGTCAATTTCCTTCATATTTTCATATTTCTAAGAATAAGTTTCTTGTAATATTCATTAAGGATTTTTTGAATTTCCATGGAGTCTGTTGTTATTTTGTCTTTGTCATTTCTGATTGATGAGATTAGACATTTTACACTTTTTTCCCTGATTAGGGTAGCCAAAGTTTTATCTATTTTATTGACCTTTTCTAAAAACCAACTGTTTGATTTATTGATCTGTTGTATAATTCTTTGTTTTCAATTTCATTTAATACTGCTTTAATTTTGGTTATTTTTTTTTTCTACTGGGTCTGGATAGAAATGTTCTTTCTTTTCCAGTTCCTTGAGATGTCTCATTAAGTTTTTAACTTCCTCTCTTTCCATTCTTTTGAGGAAGGATTGCAGTGCTATAAATTTTCCTCTTAGGGATACCTTTGTGGTATCCCAGAGGTTCTGATAATTCATGTCTTCATTGTAATTTATTTCCAAAAACTTGTCAATTTCCTTCTTAATCTCATCTCTGACCCACCTATCATTCAGCATAAGGTTACTTAACTTCCATGTTTTTGTATGAGTATGCAGATTCCTGTTATTACTGAGTTCAACTTTTATTCCATGGTGGTCTGAGAAGATACAAGAATAATTTCTATTTTTTTAAATTTACTGATGTTAGACTTGTGACCTAAGATGTGATCAATTTTGGAGTATGTTCCATGGGCTGATGAGAAGTATGTGTATTCAGTTTTGTTGGGATGAAATGCTCTTTAGACGTCTGCTAAATCCAAATGTTGAATGGTTAGGTTTAAATTTAAAATTTCTTTGTTCAGCTTCTTATTGGAGGATCGATCCAACACTGCCAAAGGAGTGTTGAAATCTCTGACTATTATGAACCTGCAGGAAATCAAGTTGCTCATGTCTGTTAGAGTTTCTCTTAATAAATTGAGGTGCATTCTGGTTAAGTGCATAAATATTAATAATTGAAATCTCATCATTTGTGTATTAACTTTAACAAATATGAAGTGACCATTCTTATCCTTTCTTACTTTTGTTGGTTTAAAGCCTATTGTGTCTGCAAATAGAATTGCAATGCCTGCTTTTTTCTGATTACCTTTTGCCTGAAATATGGATAACCATTCTTTCACCCTGAGTCTATATTTATCTTTTAAGGTAAGATGTTACTCTTGTATGCAGCAAATATCTTGACTGAGTTTTTGTATCCAGTCAGCTAACTGTGCCTCTTTAGAGGACAGTTTAAGCCGTTCATGTTAATGGAGAATATTGATAAGTCTGGTAAAATTATCGAGTTTCTCAAAAATCCAGTGAACATTTTTAATCGTTTCATCACTGTGGAAGTTGGAGTTTGATCAAAAGTTTCTGAGTGAGTTTACTTTTGTGGTAGAGGATTGGGTTGGTCATTATTGAGGATAGGTCTGAGAATATCCTGAAGAGCTGGTTTGGTTATGGCAAATTTCTTCAACATATGAATGTCATTAAAGTATTTAATTTCTTCACCATAAATGAAGCTCAGTTTAGCTGGATACAGGATCCAGGGTTGAAAGTTATTTTCCTTTAGGAGATTAAAAGTCAATGACGACTCTCTTCTGGCTTGAAAAGTTTCAGCAGAGAATTCTGCAGTCATTCTGATATTCTTCCTTTTGTAGGTAATTGATTTCTTACGTCTGGCTGCTTTCAGAATTTTCTCCTTCACATTAACTTTAGTGAAGTTAATTGATATACCTGGGGGATGTCTTATTGGGATTGAGTCATGCCGGGTTTCTGAAACTGTCTGCTATATGAATTTCAGAAGCTCTTGGCATGTCTGGAAAATTCTCTTTCATAATTTCATGGAGACGGGCCTTTGTGCCCAGCAAGGCCACTTCATCACTTTCAGGGATTCCGATGAGGCAGATGCTAGCCTTGTTTGAATTACCCCAGAGCTGTTTGAGAGAATGATCCATTTTTGTTCTGCATTTCTCTCCTTCTTTGAGAGTTTGGGAGCATTCAACGGCTTTGTCTTCAAGGTCAGAAATCCTTTCTTCTGCTTGCTCCTCTGAGGGATTCTACTGTATTTTTCATATCTTTGAGGGCTGCAAATTCTTGCTTTAGTGTGTCAAAATCTTTGGTGGTTTTTTTCTTTAAATTCATTAAATTCTTAAGACAACTTTTGAATTTCTCCTCAAATTTCTAATTCCGACTTTTGAATTGCTCCTCGAATTTCTAATTCTAAATTTTCCTCCATTCTATTAATCTTGTTTGCAAACAAAATTCTGAATTTGATTTCTGACATCTCAGCCAGCTGTTTATGAATGGGATCTTCAGTTACATCTGCCATATCTTTCTTTGGGGTGGGGAGGGTGTGATCTATTCTGGTTATTCATGTTACCAGGAGTTTTTCCTCTGATTCTGCCCCATGATTATTTTACACCATTTGATTTTTCCCCTGGAGCTTTGCCAAGGACCCATACAGTGCTATGGCCTGAGAAACTGGGGACCTGTTTGGTGTGGTGGGGCTAAGTGGTTCTGTCTTATTTTCATTTGGTCTCTGTTCAACCCTAGTGAAATAGTTACTCTGGGTTGAAGTCTCAGTTGTGGAGAAATACCAGCAATTATGTCACTCTTCCCCCCCCTCAGGCAACAACTGGAAAAGGAAAATTAAACCTTCTGATAACCACACACTCAGGGCACCACTTGAATAGTCCTTAGGCAATTGGCTCAGTTCAAAAGGTCCAACTCAATTGTCTCAGTCAGCATCTGTCTCAGGTGGGAGAGTTTAAAAGGTCTCTAGCAACTGGATCGCAGGGGTCTTGTGACAACTCAGATGTGACTGGGTCCGGTGCTCCGTGAAGTCAGGAGGACCCATCCAGCAAATAGATTAGTCTGGGAAGGTTCATGTCTCCTTCCCCACATTGCAACTCTGTCACACCCAATCACTGATAGCCTTGCAGGGCTGTGACCCAGTTGCTTCTAGTGAACAGATACTCTAGGGGTTTGTACCTCCCTGAATCAATGGGAAATCTATTTCTGCTCAGCCAGGCTGCTACACTCTGCCTCTATCCAGCAGGGCGAGGTGAGGCCTGACAACCTCAGGCGCTTGATGGAGGCTGGGGGGTGTTCACTCAGTTCATGCCCCGCCCCTGATTGATGTTACTGACAGAACATAACAGAACAACTTTGCGGGAATTTGTTTTTGTCCCTTCTAAATTCCCCTGCAGAATAGAAGCTGTTTTGAGTTCCCAGAGCCTGCGCCTCAGACCCTGTCTTTGCTCCTGCAGGTTTGTATTTGGTTAGCTGTCAGTTCTAGCCTCCTGCCTCCTTCGTTTATAGGCTGATGATCCCCTGAGGGCCAGGTACATCTTTGGCTCAGTAAAGCAGTCTTCTGGCTCAGCCCCACCCTGGGAACTTCCCAGCTCTGCGTGTGCGTTTTCTAGTCCCTGCACTCCATCAGGCTGGTACCGCCTCAGGCAAAACCTTTACTCATTTGACCTGTGTTTCTATCCCAGATCTGTTCCACGGTGGTTGCCACCTGAGAAGATGCCCAGGGAGACAGGGGGTGTTGCTTCAGAATATCTGGGAGTGAGCCCTATTGTTGCCAAAAACAGCTGCTGCTCTGTGCCTCTAGGCACCGCCACTCTGTTGTGGTTCCCTCTCAGCCAACTGTCCTTTCTCACTCCCCTCACTCCAGGGCCACAGAATCAGCAGTGACCAGCTGCAGTTTAGGCCCTGTCCACACCCCTCAAGAAATCATCCAAGAATCTGGACTCTTGGGGGACAGGCCTCCAGACCTCAGAGTGAGAGTGGAGGGGAGTGCTTGGAGCTCAGAATTGCAGGTAGAGAATATATACAGTTTTATACAGTTTTATGCCTGGCAAGAGAATGCCATGACACCCTAGTAGGGGAGGTAGGTCCAGTTTTTAGAGGCTCTCTCCCATGGAGTGTAGTGGGAGGACCTTTGAACTCTGCTCATTTGTGGGGCACTCCAAGCCGTTCTCATGGGGGCGGGGACTCCTGTCCACTTGGTGCTGGATTTTGTACCTTTTGTTTATATCCTTGGGGTCACAGATCACCTCAGTGGGGTTGATGTGCATTCTTCAACCTTCTCTCTTGGTGCAGCTCTAATCCACCAGGTTACTTGCTAAATTTCTGTCCTTTAACTCTACTTCTGGATGGGAGCCTCTGTGGAAAGCTGGCTTCAGTCAGCCATCTTGCCTCAACCCCACAAACTTAGCCTTCTAACCAAAAAGTTTTGTTCATTGGTATTTGTTGAGCTTATTAATGTATTTGAATTTTCATCATCTTATTTTTGCTTTTGATTTGCATGCTTTTTTTGCTTATATTTTTCTTACCATGTCTTGGATTGCTTAAGGTTTTTGTAATCTTCCCATTTTTTACCATTCCATCTTTTCCATTTTTTTCCATTTTCTGCTAGAATGTTACACTCTATTTTATTAGCTGTTTAGAAATTCTAACTAGAAAATTTATTAAAGTCTTAAGTACTCTAATATTAGTCTTTCCAATATGCTATTATCATGACATATTTTACTTCTAATACATTTTCCTCAAATCCCACAAATTAAATATTGTTATTGTTAAGTATTTTATTTTATTTTATTTTATTATTTTTAGAGACAGGGTTTTCCTATGTTACATGGGCTAATCCCAATTTCCTTGCCTTAAGCTCCCCTCCCCAAATGCTAGGATTACAGGCATGAGCCATGGTACATGGCCTCTACTCTCATTTTTTTTTTCCAAATTAATGTGAGAGTACACATTTTTAGGTTACACTGTTTTTGATTCTAAGGTAAAGTTCAAGTTGTAGCTGAGCCTAGAAGCCTGCTGAACACCCTCACCTTGTACATATTAAAACAGATTTTGCCAATCATCCTCCTTTCTCCGCTTCCCCTCTTCTGCCTCTTCCCTCCCCCTGCTAGACTATATTTATGTCTTATCATACACTGTCTACTCTCATTCCTAAATAGTTTTCCAGGCTCCAGGTTTACTTATATTTTCTTTCAGCCTCTGAAAGTAGTATAACCTTACATTCTATTTTCATTTTTATTTTCTAATTGTTACTAATCTGTATTTTCTCTCTAATTTCTCTTACATTATTTTAAATTTTTGTTATTCTGTAGCTTCACTACAGTGTAACTAGGTATATGCCTTTGCATTTATGCTGCTCAGAATTTAACATGATTTCTAAATCTTAGGATTTGTGTCCATCAGTTTGGGAAAATTGTTTTGCTGTTATTTTTTAAAATATTACCTGTTTTTCATTCTTTCCAGTTTCTCCTTCTAAAATACTGATTACATGTATATTGGACCTTCTCATTTGATGACCATAATTTATGATTGCTCTTTCCATTTCATAACTTTGACACTGGTGCTTTCTGGTTATTTCTTAAAGATCATCTGCCAGTTCAGTCCTTCTCTTGATCTGTGTATGATCTGTTTTGAAAACTGACTTTTTCTTGATTTCAATTATATTTTTAAGGGTCAATAATTTATTTTTCAAATGTGCTTTATTATTGTAAATCTCCGAATTTTATTCATGCTTTCTATAGCCTTTTTCTTTCTTAAAACTTAAAAAAGTGTTCATTGTTTGTTCTATATTTGATAACTTGTACATTTCAGTCTTTGTATGTTTGATTCAACTATTGGGTGTATCTGCTAATTCCCAGCTACAGTTTCTTATTCTCACACTTGTTTTGTGATGTTTTACTGCTGAGTCCGTTATCTCATGCAATTTTACATGAAGGAATTCTTAGAGGCCTAAAGTTGAAAGTTCTTTCAGCCAGAGAGAATTTATACTTACTTTTGCCAGCTGCCTTTAAAATCAATTTTTCCCCCTAGCAACTTTGGCTTTCCCTCCACTTGGAGTTGAAGTTAAAAAAGGCAAATTTCCCTTGTAAAGTAGGATTTCCCTCCATTTTGCTATTCCCTATATTTGCAGCCCTTTGGGTTGGGTAGTGTCTTGGTTTGATATGGAGGTCTTTGATCTGATTCCCTACACTATATGGACACTAAGACTTGTTCTCTGCCCCTTATGAGGCCATTAAAACCTAATCTCTGGATCTCCAGAAATCCACAGATGCCCTGAGAGCAGTCACACACTTTCCTCCCAGGATTTATGCTTTTGCTTCATGTTTGGCTGCTGGAGATTTCCTTACTCTGTTGCCAGCTCGGCCATGCATCAAAAAGTTCTTCCAAACTCTTTATATACTATTTTGGATTATTTTGTGATGCAAAGTTTTTTGACCTATTGATTTTGTAATACTGCCTAAAATGGAAATCTAATTTTTTTATATTTGCCAAAACAATATTTAGCAGTTCATTTTGAGATGACCAAGTTGTTTTCTATTAAAATTTTTTATAATTATAAAAATAGAATGTTATCATAAAAATGGGAAATCACAAGAGTTCACAGAATAGTACCAAAAATTTTATCACTTCCCAAAGATATTCATGTGTTAATATTAGGATGAACCATGTGAAATAGTCCTTCTATAGGTCAAAATCATACTTCATACATTATAACTAAACATTTCCCTTACATTTTTAATGACTATTTTACATAGTTGAAATAATAATTTATATACAATTTTGTATATTTGTTTTTCTCAATGCAGAAATATTCCCTCATTAAACTTTTCATAAGTAATATGCTTATACAATATTTATTCACATGAGGTTAAGCATAATTGTCTTATTTCCCTATTTTTGGAAATTCAAACATTTTTACTATAATAACTAATATCATGATAAGCATCTTTCTTCATAGAGCATTTTCTGAATTTTGTATTTTTCCTTGGAATGGATAAATAGTTATGGAATTGCTGATTCAGAATATTAAAGATTTTAAGAATTTTGTTATCTATCAGCAAATCATTCTCTAAATTATAGATTTAAAATTTCAGAAATGGATTATTTGGGGGCTTCTTTCAATTTCCTAATTTTGTATTTCAAATTTTATTAGAAAGACATGATAGTTAGCTCCATCATACATTTCATCTATTATGATATGTTCTTTTTTGCATATCATCTGTTCTTGCTTTAAGTACAATACCTCTCAAATACCATATTTTGTGCAATAACTAGAAGAATCTCATCTAGCTTCCCTTGGAACACTATTAAGAAGTCCTATAAAAGAGAAATGACATAATCCTATCAAAATTAATTCCTCAAAGGGGTATGCCAATTCTTACCAAATGACTGAAATTTACTTTCAAGAAAGTGTTCAGATTCCACTTCCCTTCTCTTAGTGGAAAAATCAATTTTTTCCTCTCTTAACTGACAAAAAATGGCAAATTACTCCTATATTTTTCTTTCAATAGACTGTTTTAATAATCATAATAAAAGCTATCCTTTATTGAATGCCTAATCTATGCCAGGACCAATGTTAGGCAGATTTAAACAGCAAATTACTCCTATATTTTTCTCTTGCTGGACTGTTTTAAACATAATAATAAAAGCTATTTCTTATTGAGTGCTTAATCTATGCCAGGACTTGGGTTAGGCACTTTATATATTTCTAACTCTTACAATCAGCTTGCAAGGTATCATCATGACAATATTATAGTTGAGGAAAATTGAGGCTCAGAGAGGTTAAAGACTCACACAAAAATAAATGCTATGATCAAAGTTGAATTGAATTTGACCTGAGTCAAGCCTGCCTTTATAGTAATGTATGCATACACATACACAACTGCTCAAAGATATGGCTCAAAAAACCAAACCAAACAAAAAATCTCTTTTGTGCCACATACAAGGTGTCTTGGAGCATCTAAAATGTGCAGGGGCACACTGACTCATCCTTTCTATCATGGACGGAGTTTAAAGGCTGCAGTAAGAAACCGAGCTACCAACCCTGTGAAACCATTGCAGAGAAACAAATAAAGCTGAGAAAATGAATGCATGGCCCAAAGATGATTTTCCCTGTGGCTCGTGTTTAATCAGCTAATAACACCCAAGAGCAATATAGCTAAACTAGTTTTTTCATTCAATGCCATCTTCAAGTGATGTTATTTCACAGCTTTAATAGTCCTGTCAACGTTCATCAGGAAATCAGTGTAACCCTCCAGAATCCTGCCATAAAAACACAGCAGTTTTTTTAATTAGAGCTATGCAACCTTCAGCACATCCTGAGTCTATGTCCCATTGATGTGTCTCACTCTCACCATAAGCTCACCAAGATTCGGAAGAATCCAAGGGAAGGAGGAAAGGTTCAACATGGGCCTTGCTGAACAAATGTGTCTTTGAATGCTTCACAATAAGCTTGTAATTTTCATGCCATATTTTTTTTAAAATGAATAAATTATTGTAGTAAAATCTGTCATCAACATGAGTTATAGACCTATAGGACACAAGTTCTATGAAACATGATAAAGTGGATGTAAATTCAAGATTCCGATAATATAAGGTTGCTATATATGTAGATACCTGCACAGAGAACCATTATGTGGGCAGAGCTTAATGTAATGAGCTGGTTTTATTATTGTTTGTCCATCACAAACAATATTGTTTACCAAATGTTTTACATCTGTATTGTTTTGAAATATATAATAAGACTTCAATAATTACCGCTCCTGGTTTCTGGACAGAATCTATGTATTCATTGAAAATTTGGAGGTCTTGACAAAGACCAGAGAGATTCAACAGTAAAGTATAAACATTTGTTTTAAGTTCTCTGCAGTATCTCCATATGATTTCCCATAGTGGTTGTACTAGTTTGCAGTCTCATCAACAGTGAATAAGACACATCAGCACATCTGTTATTTTAGGACTTATTAATTACAAGCCATTCTCATTGGAGTTATGTGGTATCTCCTTGTGGTTTTGATTTGCATTTCTGTAATGATTAGAGATGTTAAGCATTTTTTCATGAGTTTATTGGCCATTAGTATATCTTCATTTGAAAAATTTCTGTTCATGTCTTTTGCCCACTTTTTAATGTGGTTGTTTGGTCATTCCTTAATGATTTGCTTGAGTTCTTTGTAGAGTCTGGTTATCAGTTCCTCATCAGATGTATAGCATGCAGGTATTTTTTCCTATTCTGTGGGTTGTCTTTTGCACTTTTGGTTGTGTCCTTGGCTGTGCAGAAACTTTTTGGTTTGATCAGGTCCCTTGGATCTGATTGATCAACACTTAAGTGCATATGTGGAAATAAATATATGGAAATGAAAATCAAGTTGGAAGGGAGGGAAGAAGGGGTGAGTAAATTCTTATCTATTGAGTATGATGCGTACTAACACACTTATAACCTTGATGCAGTTTGTGAAAAAAAAATGTAAACAAAACCCTAATATTCCAAAAATTCTTTAAATTAAATTTTAAAAAAGTATACACACTTGTTGTTTTTTCTGAAAACCTGAAGATTTCAGGCTTTTATATCTTTTGCTATTGAAATCACAATACAATCTGGTGATAATCACTTCTGGATTTGAAGCTTTATTGTCCATGAAATAAATGGAAAAAATGTGTTCTTTTTATCTTTGCAATGCACCAAAAATATAATTTTATATTTAAAAATAAAAAACTCTTACGATGGTAAGAAGGAGAAAAATGGATACATTTTTCTTCTAGGGAAGAAAAGTAGTTGAAGTGTCTGGAAGAGGCATCTTTTAGGGAATTGCCATCTCCTACCACTATCACCTTTAATTTTTGCATACATTGAATTGCCATCTACTACCATATAACCTTTAATTTTTACAAATCAGGTAATATAAGTTAAATATGATTTGGTCTTTCAAAAATTATTTATTTACTATAAATAAATTATCTTGAATTTGATTTCAAATTTAAATTTCTTTCAAATAAACACATATATATACCAGATAGTAGAGATTTTTTTTAAATTCCTGCAAATTTTCCACCTTCATTCCCATCATGAAACCAAAATTCTTTTTCTTTCTTTTTTTTTTTTTTTAAGCAAAAACTTTTTGTAAGATGTCGGTGCCCCAAAATTTATGACCTCACTTTTGTAATTTGTCTTGGCAAAATTTCTGGAGCAAATTAATAAAATGCAACCTTCCGTAGGAAGTGCACTTCCAAAAAACAGCTTCCTCCACTAAAATGGAGTCTGTAGGAATGACAAGCAAGCTTTCCCTTTACAATGTAAAATCTAATGCTTATTTGCCAAAATATTCATTTTTAATGATAATAGGAAGCTTTGATCAGAGATTCATTAGACATGTGAAATAGTTCATTTCCTGTTATGTCCCAAATGTTCAGGTACAAATAAATCCGAATATCTAGAATAGATGGGTTGAAAAGAGAAGAGAAAATTTGTGGTCATATTTTCACTCAGGATAATAATCTAAAAGTACTCTTATATTTTGACAAATTAGGTTTGAGGTTAAAGTGGAATAAAACAGGTAAGGAAATTAAACTTGTTAAATTTCTTGTAATCATTGTAATGGGAAGTGACATTTCATAAACTTGCCTAGGAAGAAAATCCTGCCCTCCTGTAATAAAATCAATATGTGCAGAAAAATGGTATGCGGGCCAAACTTAAGGGTTGCTGTGCTTTCCCTAGAAGAAATAGCAGGGACCTTTGGCCAGGACTAACCTCACTAATATACCTGGGAGAAAGACATCCAAACTATATGTTCTGAACATACCAGTAACAATGTCCTTCCCAAAACATCTCCCCAACGTCTATTGCTAATATCTGAAATTTCACCACTAGAAGTTTATTCTCCTCTTTCCTACCACAAAAGTGGAACAATACATGAAGACTGCCATTTCTGTCTTCATGGTGATGGGTTTTTAATGGAAGAAAGGCTGAATAAAGATTGAACTAATCACACAGGAAATGAGAAGTGAAGTGCTAGCAGACGGACAAGTGTCTGGAAGAGGCAAGAAGGTACTAAAGGACTCAGAAGGGTACCAGGAGGTGTGGGAGGGAACTGGTAGAAAGGAAAGGCAACTGTTGCAAAGCCAGTGGGAAGCCCTACAGTCTCTATCTAAATGGAGCTTTAATGATCTTGGGGTAATAGTTGTATGGGGAAAATGTTGATGGTGAGGGCCAAACTCTGCTTCCAAGAGCTAGGAACATACATAGAAAAAAGCACAACTAAGATCTTCTCAAATAGATAATTAAATGTAAGTGGCTAAGAAAACAAACCATTTGAGGATTTGAAAATATGATCCACAAAGTCATTTTCCACAGATGTGTCTAACTGTAGCACTTCTTTTTCTGCTTCTGCAGCAAGGTTGGAAGGCAGAAAATGCAAGTGCAACCATTCAAGAGTAGGATACAAGGGAAGAAAAGTAAGTATTTCCTAAAGAGTGCTCCATGGAATACTTGAATGGATACATGATAGAACAATGGACAACTGATAGGGTTTGGATGTTTGGCCCTCCAAATCTCATGTTGCAAATTGGTTCCCAGGGTTGGAGGAAGGGGGCCTAGTGGCAAGTGTTTGTGTTATGGGGACAGATTCCTCATCAGTGGCGTGATGCTCTCTCCACAATGAGAGGGTTTTTACTTTATTAGTTCATAAGAATGCTGGTTGTTAGACTATCCTTTCCAATCCAATTTTTCTGCCACCTGCATACTCTCCAACTCTTCATTTGGGGCAGAAAAGAGATAGGTGAATTACTTATAATAATCCTACAGTTTTAAAAGAGAAAAACATAAATATGAACTCACTTGCTGATTATGTTATCTATTTTAGGTTATGTAAAATAATTAAAGTATTTTTATTTATTTTTGTTTATAATTTTTTTGAGTGTGATACTTCTTGAAGCAATCTCCAGGACCAAGTCCAGGCTTCCTCTTGCATGTTTCACAGTAGAAAATGATCTCTCTCCTTCCACCTTTCTCATTTCTTCTGCTGTAAACCATGCAGTCTTTTGTTGACTTGCTTTCATTTTGCATTATAAAATGCATGTTCTCATTAATTCTACCATCAGTGCCAGAAGATGATGGTCTTCCCCTCTGTCTTAAATTTCTGTTCCTCACATTACTCACAAGCTAAGTAATCAGATTTCTCCTGTAAGAAAGGTGTGTCTGCACTTTTTCTCTAGTGGAGTGGGCAAACAAATGCAACCAAAAAAAAAATCTTATCAGACATCTTCCGACACAGGATCAGAAAGAGCCTGGCACCACCTCCTCTCTTGCCCCCGCTCTCACACATGACATACCTTCTCCCCTTTCACCTTCTACCTTGATAATAAGTTCCCCCAAACCTAATTATGTTACCAGAAGCAGATGTTAGCAACATAATTCTTGTACAGCCTATAGAACAATAAGCCAAATAAACCACTTTTCTTTATAAATTACCCAGCCTCAGGTATTTCCTTTATATATAGTATAAAATGGATTAATACAACAGATATAATAGATTCAATACAATACAACACAATAGATTTCACTAACATCTATTTCTTTATCCTCCTGCTAATGTATCCAGACCACATTTCTCAGCAGCCATCACATTAGGTGTGGACACACGACTGACTTCTGGTCAATGGGAGGTGACTTCTTGGTGGAGGTCAGATGTGTCACTTTCTGGCATGGCTTGTAAAACCTTCCAGGTATCATCTTTCCTGCTGTTCATCCCTTCCATCTCTCTGCAATGGAGATAAACCTAAAGCAGGTTGGGAAGTCACACGTTGAAGATGCGGGAACTCCAATGAATGCAGCTTGATTTTATAAATTACCTCTTAGTTGCTGCTTCCAAAGCAAAAAATTTCCCAGTGGACCATGTCATGAGCCAGATATACATGTTACTATATTAAGCCAGTGAGATGTCAGTGTTGCTTTATTTTATAATAGCATTTATCATAACTAATAAAATGTTTTGCATTTTAAATGTCTAAAATGCACTGCAGTTAAAAATCATAATTACTTTTATTAAACTTATTTTTTTCCCAAACTGCTTTGAGTACAAACCCTTTATGGCTTTGTTCTGTTTCTGACATAACAACTATTAGCTAATAGAATTCATTTTCTAGTTTAGAGAAAACTGCACTATGTTGTTCTTCACGTCCACACTCTTCTGAAAGTTTATTCTAGCCAAGAAAAGGAAGGACTGAAAAACAAGCCAGGACTATAAGGAGGCTTACAGCACCAGAGAATTTAACTGTAAACTCATCCACAGAGTTGTGTTACAAATAAGCATCAATATCTCAGCACAGAATCCAGCAACACATCAAACAAATTATAGATCATAACCAAGTCGGTTTTATCCCAGGGTCTCAAGGCTGGTTCAATATACATAAATCTATAAGTATAATTCAGCACATAAACAAATTAAAAAACAAAGACCATATGATTCTCTCAATTGATGCAGAAAAAGCTTTTGATAATATCCAGCATCCCTTCATGATCAG
>CAUYPK010022273.1:0-47428 GCA_963574355.1 Loris lydekkerianus
CCACACAGAGCTTCAGCTGTATCTGATGTGAGGGTATCAGCCTTTAACCTACTGATTCCTCAATTATTGTAATTGTTTTGGGTATATATTTTTATTTTTGAAATTTACCAGTGGCTGCTGCATTTTCCACCTCGGCTTATAATTGAGTCACTAAGTTTTCCCAGTTTTTAGGGTAAAATTAAGGGGGTCAGCTTATACTTGGGTTGGCTTATACTCGAGTACATATGATATCTTATTTCTGCTAAAGATAACATGATTTGCTTGCTTTGTGATTCTGCAATATCAATATTAAAGAAACTCAATGCTCATCAGCATTTTACAATCATTCATAAGGACCTAACTATGTTACATTAGAGCAGCGGTTCTCAACCTGTGGGTTGCGACCCCTTAGTTCCATTTGTAACAATGTGGCAGTTAGGAAGGTTGAGAACCACTGCATTAGAAGGAAGGCACAAAAAGTTGTATTGCAAAAATTAAAAGATGAACAACAAAAACAAAGACATTTCCTTTAAGTAGCAGTGAGATCTGGCAATAATGCCACTGAAGCAACTTATAAAGTAGCTGATGTACTCGGGGAAAAGGGAAAACATTAAATGATGTAGAAATTGTGAAGACATGCATTGCTGAAGCTGTCGGGTGCTTAGCCCTTGAGAGCATTTCCAAAGTACAAACACCTGCCTCTTTTAAGGAGCATCACAATGATCAGCAGCATGAACTACCCTTCAATTTAACAGAACATGCAATATTTCAAAAGGAAAATACACATAATTCAATGGTGTTTGATGAATGAACCAATGCTATGGACTCGGTGTACATTTTATACTTTATTAAGGTCACAGCAGAAGAGTTTTATTGCCATAAAGAGTTACTTGCTTGGGGCACTCTTGTGAACAGAACACAGGGAATAGGTATCTTCAACAACTTGCAAGATAAATGTAGTGACGCAGGACTGAATTTGGTAAAGGTGTGTACAGATGGTGCATCTTCCATGATAAGAAAACAGGAGGAGTTTACTGCACAAAGTCTTCACAGACCCAAGTGCTCTCATTTCTTTTCATTGTTTGCATCAGCAAAATCTCTGTGCTAAATCATACTAGCAACTATTCTAAGTGACACTCTGCAATAAGTTATAAGTATTGTTAACCACCATATTTTTCTGTGTATAATTTGTACTTTTGTTGCTCAAAATTTTGAAGGAAAAATAAGGATGCATGTCCTATGTGGGTAGTACTATGGATTATGGTACATAACATTTCTTGTACTTTCTGTCTATTCTTGTGTTTTCTAATTATTTGTTACATAAAGTTTCTCATATCATAATATATTAAAACATAAATGCTAAAGTTCCCCTATAATACAAAAAAGGACCTCAATATAAACAAATAAAAATATGAATTAAAAAAATTAATATGAAAGATTCTTTTTCCCTGAAAGTTTGGATCTAAAATATGGGTGTGCATTATATAAAGGAGCACAGTATACAAGGCCAAATACAGTATATTTGAGTAAATGCAACGTAGTATCAGTAATTTTGTAACATGCTCAGGTTGAAGGATGAGGTATTCCATGTGGATTTGCCGTAACATTCTACAGTGCATTGACTATCTGGATTTCACAGGGACAAATGTTAGCCAAAATTTTATCTCGACTAGAATAGATATTTATATTTTATGAAAAACAAAATCATCAATGTGAACTATTGAAAGAAGATTTCTATAGGAATGCAGCATTTCTTTGTGGTACCATGTCAAAACGACTTGAATATTTCTTTGCAAGGTAAAACTAAGTCTGTGTATGATCTGTGGCAAAAAATCCAAGAATTTTGAAGGAAAATTTTAATTTTAATTTTTTTTTTTTTTGAAGAGGAAATTTTATATGAACATTTTCCCTAGTTAGCAAAGGTCACTGAGGCTGAGAACCACTGCATTAGAAGGGAGGCACAAAAAGTTGTATTGCAAAAATTGAAAGATGAACAGCAAAAACAAAGACATTTTCTTTAAGTAGCAATGAGATCTGGCTATGAGGAGGAGGATGCTATATGCAAATCAATTTGAAGAATACACAGGTGTTACAGACACATTAATTGGTGAATACCATGAAAGGTTCATTGATTTGGAGACTCATGACATCATAGGCAAATTAGCATTTCAGCCTCACCTCGTTGATGTCAGCAGCGACCTAGAGAACTAAAGGTGACATTGAGCTCTCAGACGATGACATTTTAAAGTCATTGTTTGGTTCTCAGCAAGCGCTGATTGAAATATGGAAAAATGCAGCAGAGTGCCCACACCTTCGCCAACATGCCTGAAAAATGCTTTCTTGCTCTTCATCCACCGACTGTTGTAAAACTACATTCTCCTACCTAGTTCAAATCAAGATGCCCTTAAGGTCAAAATGACTGATACCCATCTTGAGGATCAACTGAAAATAGGGACCCCCATGCTGCAACCAAAAATTCAAATGGTTTTCATCAAAAAGACACTACAAAGTTATTAAAAGATTAACTTTACAATTAATAGCTTTCATGTTTTGAAATTAAGTACATAGTAGTTATTAATAGATGTTTACAAAATAATGTACATTTTTAAGTGTCTCTAAGTGAAGTTTCTTGAGTGCTGCCTTACTCGATTGCAGCTAAATGAAGGCAGCCTTCCAATGCGGAGACATCCTCTCCCCTGCTCTGGACTGACAGATGAGAGCATGTGGCTCACCGAGAATGATCTACTTCTTTAGAATCACTCCTGTAGGAATCGAAACATCCAAGATGTTTTTTTCCATTGCCTTGTGTGAATTAATTCCGTTTTTAATTTCACTTCATTTAGAACTAGTTCTGTGACTTTTCAATTTGCGTTCCTGAAGGAAGAACTGGAGGAAAATCTAATCAAATCAGTTCACAACAGAACACCGGAGGAGCAAGTGCCTTCGTCCAATTCTTACTCTGACTCAGGGCGCAGATGGGAGGTAAAGATCCACGGTTGTCTGTCTACAGAGCAGAAGCTCCCACAGGCAGACAGCAACAGGCAAAGGCTGGCGAGGGGGACTGAGGTCCAGACCACAAACCTTCTCTTGCTTTTTTTTCTTTTTGGCCGGGGCTGGATTTGAACACACCACCTCGGCATATGGGGCTGGCGCCCCACTCCTTGAGCCACAGGTGCTGCTGCCCCCTTCTCTTGTTTTAATGCAATTTCAAATGGCTAATATGTACAAGGTATTTCAGAAGGTTTAGTATTTTGAGCCTTAGGCAATCAAATGAGAGGGTTCATCCTGTTCAATTCATAATGTGGATTATATTTTATAAAGTTGCTAAGACTTGATTATTTGCACATCGTAGAAGGTATAGCCCATACTCTGAGCATTTAAAAGAGAACTGCTATAGATAACACTGAACATTAAGTAGCAAGCTTCTGAAGATAAATCTCATAGAAAAAAAGAAATGATCCCATAATCATAGTGTTAGAATTATGTATTTGGATGATTATCACATCAGCAGTTTTATTTGACTATCTTGGCAAGCAGAGAAAATGAAGGGGAGGCACAAGGCACATTGTATAGCTCCAACGGTGGTCACAGTGACAAGGGGACACTTAGAGTACCCAGAAACTTATATGTCCTTCTCACGCATCTATTTGCATCAATATCTTTATAGATAGATAAATAGACACATACACTCTCCAATGAGATGCAGCGATCACAGAAAGTGTCTGTAAACATTAATGTTAACTTGTGGATTTTAATCCTTTACTTTAAATAGCTTTGATTTTCTGTCTACAAGACCAAAGAACATTAATAGTCATCACTGATGAAGTTTACCTAGTTGAATGTTAGCGCTTCTAAAAACAAATCAATATTCACTATTTTTCCACATTAAAGGAAGAAATGATATTTTTCTTTTCTTTTTCTTTCTTTATTTTTTTAATTAATTATTTTTATTAAATCATAACTTTGTACATTGATGCATTTATATGGTAAGAATGGATTACATCCATATCCATCACAATTATACAAGAAATGATATTTTTCAAAACTGAAAATGTAATTCTCAGAAATGTCAAGAAAATGTTTTGTGCAGTCTCATTTTAAGAGGAACTGAAAAGAGATCATAAAAGCCTTTTGACATTAAAGAAAAAAAGGCTGTTGGCATATGATGTTACCCAACTAATTAGGACCTGCTTAATTTGGAATGAGGAGCAAAGTAAGGATGAGATGCTTTGCTTCTTTTAACTTTTTTTTTTTTTAAGACAGCCTCTCACTCTTTTTGCCTTGGGTAGAGTGCCGTGGAGTCAGCTTAGCACACAGGAACCTCAAACTCCTGGGCTCAAGAGACCCTCCTGCCTCAGCCTCCTTAGTAGATGGCTGGTAGCAGAGATGGAAGTCTGCCTCTTGCTCTGGCTGGTCTTGAACTCCTGAGCTCAAGCAATCCACCTGCCTTGGCCTCTTAGAGTACTGGGATTACAGGCATGAGCCACCACTCCTTGGTCCTTCTAACCTGTTTTTAAAATCCTGTGTATTTAATGAGAATATAATACAAATTAAAAGAGGATAAAATTCCTCCCTGGAATTGTTTGTTGAATGGAGGTGTCTTTTTTTTTTTTTTTTTTTTTTGTGAACTAGTGCAGTGTCGATACCCCCAATAATTTCATGTGTCCAGGGGTTTTTGTAGGGCACCATGCCAAAGTTTATTCAGCTCAAACTGAAGGCAGATGTGTTTTTACTATTAAAACTTGAAGCTGAAGCATAAAGAAAAGACAATCAAAATTTTTTCATGGTCCCCAGGTATAATAAAGGCCATTGTTTAATTGGTACTTTTTTCTTTTTTTCGGTTAAACTCCAACAGAGCTTGTTCAATGACAGTCGTGCAAAGGTTAAATGTAGGACTATAGGTTAAATGCTGGCACTTGAAGGTATCTTTTAATTTGCTCCTGTACCAAATCCGTGGGAAATTGAGGATGTGTCAGATGTCATTGAAAGATTTAAATATCAAAGGGCATAACGATTAATAATTAAATTAAATTAATAATTAAAATGCATTTCTTGGGCACAATACATTACTTCGAGAGACAAAGCATGCAACCTGCTTAAGTTAAAATAACAAGGGAATTAAATTCAAAGGTTTTTGAAGCCTCACTGATAATACTTGACTGTCTTGGCTTTATAATCGGATTTTAGCCAGACTTAAAATTTTGTGTTGTTGGTGGTATGCTTCCAGCATAGCTAATGGATAGTTTCTGACATTTAGGTTATAGGTCAAATCCGAGGCCTTATTGCACATCCAGGGAAACTAACTTTTTGAGTAACATATAGCACAACCTTCAACTCTTAATAGGGCAGGAGGAGTTCGGAGATGAACTGTTACACATTTAAAGTTGAGCAGATTACATATGATTTCCACTTGTTCTGAAATGACTCCATAAATACAATTTTAAAATTTATTTCTCCACTAGAACACAAAAAAAACTTAGCAATAAATTGTAATATTTTCAGGTGAAACTTCCTTTTTGTTTAGCTATTCAAAAGATTCCTATAGCATCTGTAATATACGGCAAATGTGAGGGATCATATAAAACATTTCCCATGTGTCTCAATTAAAATAGATGTTTTGACACTCTCTGTTTTCCCCTTATTTCCTTTTAACTGAAACATAATTAAAAAATAAACTGAGTAAGGTAACTCAATGAAAATTCAATCTGATGTTAGAAGTGAGCTGCAGAGGAGACCGAGTCTATGGGAGCTTTTTCTAAAATAGGAAAGCAGGGTTTTGAATTACCTAGAATCAATTCTCATGGGACACTGTTGTAGCAGTGATGCTGCTGACTTGAGAAAACATTTTTCTTATGAAAAAATCACAAGTCCAAGATTGCCATTTCTATTATCCGAGATAAGTTTGGTGATTATCCTGTAAATTACATTGATTTTTGTGTAGACTCCAATATTTCTAATCTCTGAGAAATTGTTCTGGTGTCCAAACTGGCCAATTGTAGAATTATGGCAAATATGTATTCTGGTGAAGTGGTTGCTTCTCTGAGAAAACAAAGAAATTGCCTTGTATCTGAGTTTTACCACATTTCTTTCTAGGATAGCAAAGGAAAAAAAAAACAACTTAAAATTCCATATATTTATTGTTACTGGCTAACCCACAAGGTGGCACTAGAGAGAAAAGTGACAGAAGTCAAGATCACAGGGAAATTACATGTTCAATCAATTCTATTATGAAACCTATTTCATAAACTGAGGGCCCAGATTTTAATGCTAATAACCCAAGACAGTGGTCATCTTCAGATTTATTGTTTTTATTCATACAGACTGTTTTGAAGCAAAAAGTTCCACTCAGTCAAGCAGCTGGTTATTTTCAAAAGAGTTAGTAATTTGACTGATTTTTTTAATAAAGTTATTTTGCAGGTAAGTTGCCCCCAATGCAGACTCCATGACCACTGTCTGGTTATAAACCATGGCCGTTTCTCTTGCATGTTTTCATAGTGCCTGTGCTTCATGTTCTTAATGTAAATGTAAAAAAAAAATAAAATAAAATAAAAAGACCTAACATATTTAACTTTATAGTACTTGTCATTTAATAACATATTTAGATTTTTAATACATGTGGTAATAGAATATGAAAACCTTTTAAAAATGATCAAGAAAAAGGAATTTTAGCTAAAGTCTAATTTTTTGAATTTTAGGAATTGTTCCTGGGTCCCCAAATACTGTACATATTTCACCTACCTATCAGGGCATCTGGAGAGAATCTTCTGAAACTGTACAGGCTGTGAACAGGGAGAAGTGTGCACAGAGGAAGAGAGAAAGTGGGACATTGGGTCATAGCCTGGGGATATAGCCCTGAAGTTAAAGAGGTACGGAAGATTCTTAGGTAGAGTGCCATGTACAGGAAGAAACGCGCTCTCTTTCCAGCAAACATCTCTGAATATGAGGAAAAGGAGTGAAATAAATAAAGAATAGAGGCCAATCTTCAGCTCATAACTAAGATACGATAATTATGCACAGGTTTAAAATTTGAAGAAAAATATTATGAGTTGTCTTTTTCTTCTAGTTTCAAAGTAGGAATCCAGTTAGGTTTAAAAACAATGGAGGGTGATGGGTTGGGCCACATCTATGGTGCATATTTTTATCTATAATAAAAAAATAAATTAAAAAAAAATAAAATAAAAAATAAAAACAATGTAATTTTAATTTTCATTATTATTGTTTATTACATATATGTAAGTATATATATAGAGAAATACAGAGGGTGCCAAAATATGTATACCATTTTCAGGAAGAAAAAATCTATTAAAATTATAATACTCAAGTCACGTTTAACTTCTGCAATACAATAGATACAAGATATAATATACAAGATAACAAATGTTAGTGGTACACATTTAGTATTACAATTTTAGAACAAATTTTTTCCTTTCTGAAAATGTACCTTTTTTTTGGCACCCTGTATTTCTGACAGGTGCTTCTCATTTGGAAATGACTGCATCTTTGACCAGAAGCCTAATTCAGCCAAATTATATAGCATCAATTTTATACTATGTTATACATTATTAAAAATAAGAAAACATTGTAGTTCAAATTCAGCTTTTAAAAGCCTACATACAGGCACATGACCTCAATAGTAGTGATATTTCATTATCTAGAAAATAAAAACTTTACCATATTTTTCCTAATTTCTCATCAACCCATCTACAGTGATCACTTGCCATTCAAATTCAAGAAAATACTATAATTACTTTGTTTAATAAGCTATATTAATAAGCATTTACATATCAAGCAATTGTCTACTTGCAGTGAGTGAAGATTTTAGAAGGTGCACAATATGTTTTATTATTAATGAAGGAACAAAGAATAAATGATTGGAAGAAAGGGAAAAATGTGGACTGGAAGATGCATGCAGAATAAATAAAAACAGTATACTTTATGTCTTTATGCGGCTCCATGTTAATATCTACCTCAGTGTGTCTTTGAGGCAGATACTTTTCATGGTTTCAAAGAGGTGAGGCACCATACAAATTATATAAATTTGAGCTGTCAAAGAAGCATGTGTTTAATGTACATTTTTGTAGGCATTCAAGAAGTAAGATTTCTAAGGCATGTAAACTGCTGGTTCTGCAGTATGAAAATAAGCTACAGTCAACTGTCCCCACTATTATACTTAGTCCTCAATCCAAGATGAATAACATTGTCCTTTTTCCATCATTACTTTACAAAATTATAATTACTACTCTGCTTAGGGTCATACAATACTATTCTCTGTTTCTTAATTTCATTTAACAAACAGATAGCACTTATTATGTGCTAGGCACTGTGCCCTCCCATGAGGGTGCAGGCACTGGGCTTACCTTTCAGGAAGTAGTATGACAGAATGGGTAAGTATACAGGTGATGGAGTAACCTGCCTGGTATTGAATTCCTGCTCCACCATCTACTAATTAAATGACTCTAGGCAAGGCATTTAATCTCTTTGAGTTTCAGTTTTTCACATTTGTCAAATGGGAGACATAACAGCATTGACCTCAAGGTGGTTATTTTCATGATTAAATAAGATAACATAAAATGCTAGACAAATAGCTAGCACAAGTTAAGCCCTTGAAAAATCTGAGCCAATATTATTATCGTTACTTCCTCCTGCCACATTTATCTGGAAACATGGATTTGAGCAACTCACATTCAAGGTAATAACTATATTGGTACATTCACTATTTTCCTTTATTGAGCCACAGACAAATTGAGTAGTTCAATGCAAACATCTCTGGAAAGTTACGCGACTTCTACTGTTGGTGTACATTATTATTTGCAGGTTTCATGAAGAAATCGTAAACATTTCCATGATACATACCTTGGAACTTTCTTACAGAAATAATAAACCAAAGACCCCATAGTGAACACTACCGAGTTTCAACTTAGCATTAGAATCCCCCTCTCCATAACGATACAACCATTTTGAGATCCTGATTCGCCCTTCTCTGGACATAACTGAGAATGACCCTGAACTGCCTGGTCATGCTCCTCCTTACATTTGCTAACTAGAGGGACCTTGTTTATGCTGGGAAGCTTGTTCTCTCTTGGTGTCAGCATAATTCTGAGGCTTTCCTGACTTATAACATGTAGTAGTAATCTATTAATAGAGGAGAATTTTTTAACAATTTCATAGTTTCACATATTTTTATGAGGTTAAAAAGACATAATCAAATTTACCAGTACATTCTATTTAGATTAATCCTTTCAAATAAACCAAAATCAGACAGCTGACAGTTAAATCAGGTGTTAATTGTAGTTGGCAAATTAAAGACATGATGAAACTTCCCCATCTCATGTATATCTAATTCCAAGAATTCTCTCTTCATCTTTAAGATCTCGAGGGATGTTCTACTGTCGAGGGTGGTTCTTTTATGAAACCCCTCAACACAACTGACAGATGAAGTAGGTCAAATATAAAAATTTGAAATAGTGCAATAAAAAAACATTAATAAGGTTTGCAATAATGGGAATTTCTCCAAATTAATAATTTTACCAAATTATCAGAATCTTCAATTTCAGACTGCTTTTCTGCTTTTGCCACATGGCGGCACCACATCAGCTGGTAGACAGACTCTCACTGCTCCTGCCAAGAGTTGGTCTCCAACTCTATGAGGTCTCCAGCTTTGATGGCCAGAGTGGTAAGGGCTGCTGGTCTTTTGCAATTAACATTTGTTTATATAAAGTTTCTTCACCCCTACAGTTTTTGTTTTTGCTACACTTGATCTTAGCCAAAAGGGTTTTTAAGTTTTTTTGCTTCTCATGGAGAAAATTAAAAATTCCTTGAGAACACAATGAAGGTAGTCATATTAGCTTCTGAATTTTTTCTTGGAATTTGAATGCTGGGAAAGATCCCCTATGTTTAACTAGTCTAACTCCTTTATATTAACAGATAAAAACTGAGTCCATTAAAGTAACTAGGTTAGAATAATGCAGGGAGGTGAGGACAGAGCAGACCTAGGTCTTTCTCCTGAGCCAAGAGGCTTCTCAACTTGAAGTGCTACTCACACTTGGAGAGGCTGAGAATATAAGGACACTTAAGTGGTGCTTCCACATACAAACCAGTGAGAAAAAGTGAAAAAAAAAAAAAAAAAAAAGAAGCAATTCAAGTGTAAATAGTCAAAGAGTAAAGACTCTAAAGGCAGGGCATTCACTGAAAGTGGTTCATGTTGATTAGTTATAGGACCAAAGTGAAAATGTAATTAAAGACAACTTCTGTTTGGCCTCCTGTATATAAAACTTTCAAACTGTTTTTACTTGGATAAGTCCCTGAATCAAATATGGCCACAAAATGACTTTAAAGACGTTTGTTATCTAAGGAAAATAATCATAAACTTCCCATCATCAGGGACATTGGGAAGTCTGATTCCCTCGTTTACAGAATTCCTCTAGCATTGGCAAAATCAAACCCACCTCTGATCCAGTGACCGATAATACTGAAAGCAACTTTTAAAAGGAATATTAGTGAATCCTCTTGTGGTGGGGTGTGCAATCTGAAATCCTGCCCCTTCTTTGGTTTGAAGCTAGAGTGAACATTCTCCAAACAAATCATATTAAAAATTATTTTCAAAGTGCTTGCTCTTTTAAGGAAAGGATGCTACACAACATTCAGAAATGAAAAAAAGAAAAGTCACTGAGACCCTTCTGTAACACTGATATGAGAGGAAGAAATATTGATCTACTTTACTTTGACACTAAGTTCTACTGGATAAAGTTACATTAAAGGGGAATGGATGAACTAACAAGTTAGGTCCATTTCACGTTAATAAAGCTTTTCTCCACTCGAGTTTCCACAAATAATCCATTTACTAATTTAATCACAATCGGTAGACAGTTTACTAATTGGTAAATGTATTATTTAATTCCAAAATATTTAAGAGTTGCCTTATGGTAATTTTCAGAAATGCTTCAACACATTGACAAAATTGAACAGAAAAAAGCAAAAAGCTTTCCTTTATATTTTCTTGGCTAATAACATTTAGAAAGAAAAAGGTCTTAACCATCTCTTAGTGGGTAACCTCTGCATTTAGGCTGTAGTTCTCAGACTCCTGGGGAATGGTTCTAGACGCCTCTGACTGAGCCCATGGACCTGGGATCCGTAATCCTGAGTTCCTGGGGTAGAGCCTAAGTTCAGAGAAGTCTGGTGACCTGCTGAGGGTCTGGGGGGTGGAGGGCCTTCTGCGTGCTTGCACTATAGTTGTTCATTCTTCGAAAATAAACTAAGGAATCCCAACTCCTCAACTCTTAAAATGAATACAGCCAGATACATATGGACAGTAAGAGCATAGACATTTAAAAACAGAGCAGAAAAAAGTAACTTGAACAGAATGTGGCATTTCCCTTGGTCTGTTGCTAACGGCCCACATACAACATGCTTTAAAAAACCCACCCTGGCACTTATTTTCATCGTCATTTAAAAATGATTCAAATGGACATTTAGAATGTTTGGCATTGAGCAAGTATCCCATCTGGGGATAAATGGAAAAGGATTTCTTTGAGCAGGGCTGTGTTTTCAGGGCTTATCAGGCTGACACTGATGTGAATGTAGCTTCTTCTTTTTGGTCATGATTTCGAGTAACCCCATTATTTCGATTGTATATTTCCAGTACTCCAGAGCCAATAACACTAAAATTCCATTCTGTAAGGAAAATAATTATGGACATGATTTTCAAAAATGCCTTCAAGGTTTGAAGACACAAAAGAGACACGTATAAAGGAATTGCTTAATTTTCTTTACATTACACATTTTATTTTTTCTTGAGTTGTATGATAACCACACTTGGTTTTGTCAGAAACTAGAGACTGCTGCCTCTTAGCTGTCACCATTAGGGTGGCTGTTTTCTGAATATTATTCCAGTTAGAGTTCGCACAAATTCTGGGGGTGGGGCAGCCCATATACTGATATGTACTCCTCACTATAATTTAAACTCCAATAAACTCAGACAAGAGTCCATAACAAGCCAATAGGCTGCCAGCAGGTTTTGATACTCCCTGCTGTCAGCAAACACTTCCTACTGATTGATAACTGTTCTAACAAAGTTCAAACCATTTTACTCCAACGCTGGAAAGTAGTAAAAAAGTAATCGTGGAGAGGTGAAGTGAAAAGCTGGCCTACCTTGGAATGTATTTGCTTATCATTGTATTAAGTACAAAGTCATATCCTCAGCCTCAAGTTTTTGGCCCCGAATGCTACACTGCAGGCTTTATATTTTCATCATTACCCCAATCTAAAAGTAGACATTATCCTAGGGGGGACACATCTTCATCCTTGGGCCTGTACTTCTGGAGGATTCTAAGGCTTCCTTGCTAGCCACTGTTTTAGTGCCGCACACCTGGACACACCTGTATCATGTACGTGGTCAGGCTTTGGAGAATTTGTTTAAATTTACACACAATCCTCCAAATCCTTTGGCGATCTTGATGTGAAATCTGACTCTGCCACGTGTTCCCAGCCGAATCTGGTTCTGTGTGTTACTAGCCCAAGGCTCCAGCGATCCCTCCTGCGGAGCCGAGCTGGGGCTGAGGGGAGGAGGGGTGACTGCGGGGCTGGTTGCGCCTAAGATTTACCATGTACTTCTCGCAGGCTGCTCAGCAACCCCCTCTGTGGCCGTGGGTGTCTGGTGTGACAGAGCGGAGAGCGGCTCTCCAATCTCCCAGGGCCTGTCTCCGCCGCTCCGCCGCTCCCCTCCCGCCTTCCCGGCTCTCGCGCTCTCCTTTGCCTTTCTCCCGAGTTTCCGTCCCCGAATGCAGCTGGAGTAGCCGGCAGTCCAGCCCCGGAGCCTGTGCACACACACGCGCACACGCGCACACACATGCACACGCGCCCGCACACACGCACTTCGGCTCTCCCCTTGGGGATACGGCGCAAACCCGGGGCTTCGCCTACCTGAAGGGGATGGCCTGGCCGGACACTTCTTCCTCACTTGCCATCTCCGGAGGGCAGAGCAACCTCGCAACGCGGGAGGCTCGCGGTGGTGTCTGCAACCTCGCGCCGCTGGCCGCCGCCGCTGCCTAAAGTGTCCGGGGAGGAGGAGCAGAAGGCTTCTCCCGGGCAGATCCGCGGCGCGGCTTCGCCGCCCCGGGACTTCCTCCGGCGGGTCCCCTCCAGTCAGTCCCTCCGTGGCCATCCTCTCCGGCTGCAGGGTGCATGGCTCGGGAGCCTTCCGTGCTGCTGCCGCCCCTCTTGCTGCTGCGAACGCGTCCCACCCAGAGGACTGGACGCCGCCGCCGGAGCGGGGGGAGAGAGCGGAAGCCCTAACTTCCCTCCCCTCACCCTCGCTCTCCGCACCGCGGCTTCTCCATCTCCCCAGCCCACGACCGGTTGGAAGACTCCGGCGGAAAGCCCGGCGAGAGCGCGGCGCAGGGGAGGGCGAGCCGGGAGCCGCGGAGGCTCCGGGGCGGGGGCAGCATGAGCCCCAGCGCCGGGTGATCGCGGAGAAGTAGCGCGCGCCGGGGGGAGCGAGGCGCTTTCCAAGTTGGGCGCGTCCCAGAGCTCGCAGCCCCGCGCCTGGGCCGCCGGTGTCCAGAGAGAGGCGGGGCCGATGGGGGGCGCGGAGGCCGCCGTCGCCAGTGGCCACAGCCCGTCTTAAAAGCACCCGGCCGGCATCCCCAGGGTCCCAGCCCGCGTGCGCTCCCTAATGTCGACTCTGGCGGTGGCCCGGGTGGCCCGCCCGTGGGGGGTGCCGGAGGGGGCGGGGGAGGAGGAGGCGGTGTGATGGCCCTGGACGGCGAGCAGGGGGAGCAAGAGGAGGAGAAGAAAAAGAAGAAGAAAAAGAAGAGGAAGAAGAAGAAGGAGGGGGCTGAGAAGCGCAGCTCACCTTTCGCTGCGGCCACCATGGGGGACGACAACGCTGCGCGCCGGGCCGGCGGCAGGGGGCTCTCGGACCCGTGGGCGGACTCGGTGGGAGTGCGACCCCGCACCACCGAGCGCCACATCGCGGTGCACAAGCGGCTCGTGCTGGCCTTCGCCGTGTCCATCGTGGCGCTGCTCGCGGTCACTATGCTCGCCGTGATGCTCAGTCTCCGCTTCGACGAGTGCGGGACCAGCGCGGCGGCGGGCGCGGACGGCGGCCCCGCGGGCTTCCCCGAGCGCGGCGGCAACGCGAGCCTCCCGGGACCCGCCCGGCGCGACCACCAAGCGGGCGGCGACTCCACGCAGCTCGAGGCGGGCAGGGCGGCCAGCCCGGGCACCCCGTCCGCCCAGCCGCCGTCGGAGACGGAGCGGGAGCCGTGGCAACCGTGGACCCAGCTGCGCCTGTCGGGCCATCTTAAGCCGCTGCACTACAATCTGATGATCACCGCCTTCATGGAGAACTTCACCTTCTCCGGGGAGGTCAACGTGGAGATCGCGTGCCGGAACGCCACCCGCTACGTTGTGCTGCACGCGTCCCGGGTGGCGGTGGAGAAGGTGCAGCTGGCCGAGGACCGGGCGGCCGGGGCTGTCCCGGTGGGCGGCTTTTTCCTCTACCCGCAAACGCAGGTCCTGGTGGTGGTGCTGAATAGGAGCCTGGACGCGCAGAGAAATTACAATCTGAAGATTATCTACAGCGCCCTGATGGAGAACGAGCTCCTGGGCTTCTTCCGCAGCTCCTACGTGCTCCACGGGGAGAGAAGGTACGGGGGGAGGCGGTGCCCCGCGCGCCCCACCCCGCGGGCGGCTGGGAGCCCCAGAGGCCGGCGACCCCGGGGACACGGCGGGCTGCCAGTGCCTGGGAACCGGTGGGCGGATTCGGGGGGGAGCGCGCCCCACTGAGTGGGGTGGGAGAAGGAAGCGAGAGCGGGGTAGTACCGGCACCCAGATTCCTCGGGGTCTCCCAGACCCTCGGGCTCTAGTGCTGCTGCCCGCTCCGCAAGCGCCTTCCCCAGCGCCAAAAGATGAACGCGCCCTTCCTCCAGCTGAGACCTCTCCCAGTTCAGATCAAAGTTTCTTAGCCTTGGAAACGCTAGGCTTTTGCTAAATGGCAGTTTGTAATCTGAGAGATGCCAAAGTGACAGAAAAAGCTTGCCAAGTGACCACCGAGGGAAAGAAAATACGTGAGAGCCGAAGGCCAGGGCAGCGGCTTAGGTCACCGCGTCCGGGCAGGCGCCACCCCCAGCGCGCCCGCCTCCCCAGACTGCTGGTCCGCCCTTGGCAGGCCGAGCAGAGGGTGGGCTTCTGCGGAAGAAAGTTTTAACGAAACTGCAAATTGAGATTCAGAGAAGGTAGAGCGGTTCCCGGGGACAGGGGGTGGTATTAGGACTTGGTGACCACCACGGCCAAAGCCAGAGAGGCACGACCCTGCAGGTCCTGCCGGCTCTGCGCTGACCCGCGGTGACTCTGGTTGTCTGTGGGTGAGTCGCTGCCTCTGAAGATGGCACAGCGGGAAAGGACGGGGAAGCTGGCAGTCTCGAATAGCTGTTAGTGGGCGCCTTTGATAACTTTTTGGACTTGAGCAGTATTGTATTTTTATTTTTCAAGAGGCTGCGAGGCTTTGCACCACTTGTTTAGAGCTCAGACTTACATAGAACTGAGTTCAAATCCCCGCAGTTCCTCTAGTTGTGGTGAACGTTTGAGGAAGGTGGTATTCAGAGTCACTAATTCCTGACAGCGACTACCCTCGTGCTGCTACACAGGGTTACGAACTCAGTCCTTAAAACCCTGCGGGATAGATGCTGTGACCACTCCCCATTTCACAAGCGGGCGAGTGGAATGATTGCCAAGTCCGTCCCTCGAGCAGATCACTGGGTGAGCCGAGAAGAGCGTAGGGTTTGGCTTCAGAGCCCATACTCTTAATCCTAACTCGGGGATAGTAATAACAGAAATACTGTGCTCAGGAGACGGCAGAGGCCCATAAGCAACGTCGGGGGAGGCACTCACCCTTGTGCCTGGCACGCAGCCTGGCCCCCCTGAGTGCTCTGTGCTGGGGTAGTAAGCTCGAAAATGTACTGTTGAATAAATGAATATGTGATTCTTTTTCCTCCGCTCTAAACCCATCGCATTTTAAATAACTTTGACTAATTAAATGACTGTAGGGCAGATGAACAACTAAAGTGAACTTAAGATGAAATCAACAACTTTAGAAGAGCAGGCAGGTTGGAGATCAGTCAGGAGGTACAGCCTCTCCTTTTCTCGATTCTCACAACAGCAGAAAACTGGGGCCCAGAGCCACTCAGGGCATCTGAGGTTAGCAGGCTTGTCAGTGGAGAGCAGGGACTCAAATTTTGGACCTCTAATTCCTGGACCAGCCACAGCTTATGGTGATTAGCAACTCACAGTAAAAGTTATTTTGTAGGAGACTAGGAAAATTTTTAACATGCTATGGAAGGGCCCAGAAGTTTTATTATTTACATACGGCTGTGAATCTCCCTGATATAAATAAAAGACTCAGTGCTTTAATACTTGTATGATAGTTAGAACTTCCTGTAAGTGAATGCATAAATTATTTACTTCCTAAACATCTAAAACAGACAGGGATAATCTAAATTCCACAAACTTCCTCCAATACATTCTAAAGAATACAGATTAAAAGTATTTTTTAGACCCACAATCATATCAAATACGGGTGGAAAGGCATGGAAGGCAATTTGCATGTTATATTTAGAAACAAGCATATTATGTCAAAGTGTCAATAGTGGGAGTCACATATGATTACTGATACTTCTTGCTGTGGTGGAATAAATACTTCCAACAGATTCTGTTTTTTGAGCCTTGCCAAAATAATATTTGGCAGAACCGAGCTTGTTTTGGTCAGTGTTTGCAAATTAACAGGACTCTTAAAAGACCAGATGTTTCTGCTTGGCCCATAACTAATTTCATCTACCCTCTAGTGCATGTTTGTATTCAAACTCTTTCCTCCAGTTTCCCCCAAAGATGTAAATAAACTTCATTGAAAGTTTCCCTTACAGCATATGTGGTTAAACCTTGCACCCCAATAGAAATGCAAGATTCAGTGTTCTGGAAATCTCAGGGTGGTTTTATTTCAAAATGGCATTTTAGAGAAAGTCCTTGCCCCCACCCCCATATCACAGTGAATCTTATAATTTATTGGAAGTTTCTACTGGAATTGTCGAGGCAAAAGATTGAACAAACGGTTTCACAATTAAACCCTTCTGTTGGTACTGTAGCCACTTGGAGCACTTTAAAACAGAATATCGTAAACTCAGCCAGAGTTGAACTTTTATAGTTGATGATTCCCACCCTCCAATACCATGTAAACACTTCCTAGTGGGACACAGATGTAAACTTTGAATTTTCATTTGATTAATGATTAAATATCTGCGTCTGCAGTTAGCCATAATTTTTTTGTCACTTTAATTATAGGCTAATTTCTGTGATGAAAACAAATATTTAATTTGTCAAAGAGAGTCACATTTAGCAACTTGAAATACTGCGCTTAACAGAGCAATGCTGTGTAACCCAGTCCACTTTACTTAGCCTCTGTGAAAACAATAATATTTGATTTCCTCAAAGATCTGAGAGAAAGAATTTGGTGAGGGCAGTAAAATTAGATTCCTTTGTGCTATATACCTTTGACCCCTGGGACGTTTTTCTCCCCCTGGTAGTTGGAGGGACCCCCTCCTTAGTGGATAAAGGTCAGAAGATAAGCTCCTTCCTGAAATCCAAGTTTTCCCAATTTGAAGTGAATTATCTCTTCTTGGTTAGTAATTTGGCTAGGAGAGAAAACTCAACACTTGTTGAATATTTCAAATAAATAAGTTTTCTTAAAATTTAAATGTTTGCACACAAAAGTAAATTATCTCCATTAGGCAGAACACACATTCACTTCTTCCTCAACTAGGTGTGCAGCAGGCAGATAAAAATGGCTGTGTATTTATGTCATGGTTTCCTACAGGAGAATGTGCTTGCTTAGAATTAGGTAAAATGTTCATTTACCTGAAGTAATCGCTGCTTTTGGGTAGCCAGATGGTGAACACACCCGTGTTCAAAGTAGGGTACTTTAATTTAGATCCAGACGGTTGAAGGAGGAAATTTACCCAAGGTAAATGAGCATTTTATTCACTTTCTAAAGGGAGACCATTTTTCTTTGACATACTTTGTTGGGTCTATACCATTGCAAACTATCAGAAGACGATACACGGAGGTGTTTTGCTATAAAGAATTGTTTAGAGAGAAACTAGCATCTCTCAGGGACATGGGAAAATAATAATGTAGTTCTCAGGCGTCAGTGGGATTCGACCCATTTGCAAACGTTGTGTGGAGATGGTGGAGGATTTTATTTCTGGGTAGGTATTCTGTTTTGTTGTGGCAATGGTGGAGTGGTTTGATGCCTTGTAATTTGTCAGCTGTGAATTAATAATCATGATTGTTAATAACAATCAGAAAGCCACCACATTGTTCTAAGTTGAAAGCAGCCTCATTTTTCTCACTCCTTTTGTTGAGCAGATAGTTTTACAAGACCAAGTAGAAATATATGTCTTTTGCCCCACTGGAAAGCTGGTAACTAAACATTTTTGAAAAACTTTTTATGTTTGTGAAGACTCTTTTCTATGCTTTTTAATGAACTTAGTTCTCTGTTTTCCTGTCAGATGCACATAACTATATGGGTAAACTGTGTCCAGTGCTGGATTTTGGTCACAATGCAGCAAACAAATCTGGAAAATTAAACAAAACAAAAAAGCTCTGACCATTTCATCATGACTCAAGGAGGAAAACGCATATATACATTGGTGCTTTCCATGCCACGTTTTCCTATGTGGTTTGGTTACCAGGGTTTGTAATAAAGTATAGAATTTCTCTGAAAGAGTTAAAAGTTTGTATTTTAAAGTTTATTTTAAAAAATTGACATAAAATTACACACATTTATGATGTACATCATGTTTTGAAGTATGTGTAAGTTGTGGAATTGTTACACCTAGTTTAACATATGCATTACCTCACGTAATTATTTTTCTGGTAACACTTAACATCTAGTCTTTTAGCATATTTTAAAGAATACAATGTATCATTTCTAACTATAGTCACCATGCTGTACAATAAATCTCTTCAATTTGTTGCATCTGTCTAATAATTATGTATCAGTGACCAACGCCTCTTCAATCCAGTAAACTACTTTCCTCTGACTCTTCCAGCTTCTGGTAACCATCATTCTGTTCTCAGTTCAATGACACCAACTTTTTGAGATTCCACCTGTGAGTGAGATCACACGATCTTTGTCTGTCTATGCCTGTCTGATTTCACTTAACACAAAGCCTTCTAGATTTATCCATGTTTGTTACAAATGACAATATTTTCTTATTTTTTATGGCTGAATAGTGCTTCATTATGCTATAAATATTTTCTTTATCCGTTTGTTCATTGATAAACCCTTAGGTTGATTCTGTATATTGCCTATGATGGGAGTGGAGACGTCTCTTCAGTACACTCATTTCCTTTCCTTTGCATGTGTGCCCAGTGTTAGGTTGCTGAATCATATGCTCATTATATTTTTAATTGTTTGAGGAACCTCCGTACTGTTTCCTATAGTGACTGTACTAATCTACATTCCCACCAACAGTGTGTAAGCATTTTTTCCCTCCATATCCTCATTTACACCCACTCTTTGTACTTTTTGTCTTTTACTAAAAGCCATTCCTTTTAGCATTCATTTTTGCTAAAATGATGATATCTTGTCATCATTTTGATTTGCATTCCCTGATGGTTAGTGATGTTGAGCATTGTAGTATACCTCGTATGTCTTCTTTTGAGAAAAGTCTATTAGGTCTGTTGTCCATCTTATAATCACATTGTTTTCTTGGTATTGAATTGTTTGAGTTCCTTATAGATTTTGGTTATTAATTTCTTATCAGGTGTACAGTTTGCAAGTGTTTTCTTATCGATGGGTCATCCCTTGACCTTGTTGATGCTTCCTTTGCTTGTTGGAACTTTTCAGTTTGATATAATCTCATTTATCTATTTTTTGCTCTTGTTGCTTGTGAAGTTTGCCTGTGTTTTTATTTATTCAATGCAACTCTGACCAGAGTCTGTCTGCTCTGGATCTCTTTCCAAGACGGACCTGCTGCTGGCTTCCTAGTATTTGTTTGGTTTGTGCAACATGTTTGCTTCCTTAAACTAACTTTTGCCCCTGTGTTTGTGGATGGGTTGGGGAAAACAGCACAGGGCAATGCTCTAGGTCTGTTGGAAGATGGCGACGCGTAGGGTGATATGATTACAAGAATAGGACTCAGATTTTTAGGCATGACTTCAAAACGTGATACAAAAACAATGAGGAAGAGTAATTTATCTTTACAACATAACTGGTTTGCGGTCTGTGAGGAAGTGCTTCCTGCTTCACCCCTTGCGGATCCTCTGCCCGCAGCAGTGAGGATGGTGATCATCATCCTTACTCTCTTAATTCTTCTCATGTTCTTTACCTTCTCCCTGGAGCCCCAGATTTACAATACTTGCTGGGTTCCCACAGAGTTTTCAAAGTCCCCTGTTATCCTACTTTCTACCGCTGTAGGTTGGATGCTTTTTCCCAAGAACAGAATTTTATCACAGACAAAATTTAGGAAAACCTCAAGGTGAAAAATACTCAGTCCCTGCTCTTCCCAGTTCCTGAACAATCTGAAATGATTCCAACCAGGCACAGTTAGTGGCAGAGGTGGGTTGATGAGGGTGGAACAGGAGTGACTGGGTTGTGTGGGGATGAACTGAGGTGAGGGGCCCAGGCCTGCCCTGCCTGCTCACCCCACTTCCAATCCTCAGAATGCCCAGGGGTCTGACATGTAAGGAGCTCTGGCCCCATAGTTTTAATTTAATTATTCAGATATTTTCTCATGAGTGCATAACTCAAGAAATGATAGAAAAGGAAGGAAGTTTTAAAGGTACCATTGTTGGTTGCTTTTTATCTCTTTTAAGAATGGGTTCAAGTTTTGTTTGGAAAAGTGCCTGTGTCTGTGGGGTCTGTTCTTCTCCTCCTGAGCCGGGAGTCACAGCCAGACTACTTAGCCTCCTGTCCTTCTTAGGTCACTTAGGTCACCTACCACTTATCAGGTCCATGACGTTGGCCAGATTTCCTAATTGTTCTGTGTCTGCCAGCCATTCTAACGAGCAAGACTGAGGGTACTCCGATGGACAGTAGAGATGACACTCTATTGTACAGGGTTGTTGTGGGGATTGTGTGGAATGAAGCTCTTGGAAGACTGTCTAACAGTGAGTGAGCACATTGTGGGTGTGAAGTATTGCGTCTTATTCCCTGGCTGGAGATCTGCTATGGGGCAGGTACAGGGTGGTGTAGGACCAGTGTTCCTGCCCTGACTTTCCTCCTTGCTGGCAAACGGTGGAGAAACGATCACTGTGAGTCTTCCTTTGCTGTCCTTTGTTGCATGCACCCCCTAAGCAGAGTTTAAAAAACAGGGAAGTGGGGAGAAAAGAGAGTAGGAAGAAGCAGAGCCCTGTGACCGTGAAGAGGAGAGAGAAGGAAGTCTGGTCCTTCACAGCTAGAGAAACCCCAAGCTTGACTCAGACCCTGAGAGTTGGAGAAAGATGAGGGAGCAAAAAGACTTAGGGAAACAAAAGAAAAATGCAATTCTGATTATAGCACTGTTGTCTCTCTGTGAGCAGTAAGAACAGCGGGAACCTGGACTGACAGGGCGGGGACCAGGACCCTAAATATTAAGGGAAAGGCATCTCTGCCACTAGATATATTATTCCTAAGCCTTTATGTGAATTTTGACAGTGGCAGACTTTAAAAAACTTACATAATGCACTGTCTCTTAAAAAAAAAAAAACTAAGACACTAATTTTATTTATTTTTATGAAAACCTAATATTATGACGTGGGAGGGTAATTTTAGTGCATTTGTAATACTCTTCATCAATGATGATGAAGCAGCTAGTACTCATTTTCAGTAAAAGTTTAGTCCATAAATGGGAAAACAATTATGAATATTATGATCTGTTTTTATAACACAATTATTCACATATGCACCGCTTCCTACATACATATTGCTGGCATTATCGCATTATGTTTTTAGTTTACTCCAATGGTTATTTAAAAAAATAGAGTACAGGCTTGCTTATAGTATTGAATATTCAGCAGGAACACTTGTCTTCTGAAATAGCAGAGGTTTAATGACGCATTGAAGTACATAAAAACACACAGTCTAAACAACGACCCATTCTGGCTTAAAACATTTTGTCATCTAGTAACAATTTGCATTTTGATTAACAGCCTTAACTTTAAATGAGACACATGTAACTTCCATGACCTTGTAACAGTCCGTTTACTGCAATCAGTTGAGTAGTAACTAGATGGTCCATTGGAACCATTCTTTAGATTTTGCGAGTTGAAATTGACAATCTTAAACTATTGCAATACTAGATCCATTGCTGTTGCTGTGGAAGTTCAAAGATCATTTTTCACTATGTTATACATATGGTGTGCACAGAAGTGGCCCCAATGGAAATTTCTCAAATCCTCTATGCCACTGGTGAGGTTCTCTTGGTTTAGGTGGATTCTGCAGTGAAAAGTCATTAAACCTGTGGTGCATCTTACAAGGGTACATGTGAAACTTAGTAAATATAGAATTATAAATGTCTTAACACAATAACTAAGAAAATGCCAGGATAGCTATGTTAACCAGTGTGATGAAAATACGTCAAATGGTCTATAAAACCAGTGTATGGTGCCCCATGATCACATTAATGTACACAGCTATGGTTTAATAAAAAAAAAAAAAAAAGAAAGAAAGAAAGAAATGATTCAATCTGAAAACCAACGGGGTTATGCCCGTGTTTATTTCCTCTGCATATCTTACCTTGATGAAAAGGCAAATTGAAAATAATGGGGGAGAAATTGTTTTGTATGACACACTGTAATTTGTTGGCAGTATCAGCCAACATTAACGCATTTCTTCTGCTGCATGTTATCATAATGACTTGACACAGCAGCTCGCCTAGTGAACTTCCGCAGAAATAAGAAGAAATCAATTCTCTCTATCCTTCAGAGGCAACACCGAGCTTTAAGCTTTCCTTCTCAGCTCAACCAAAATGTCAAATAGACAAGTTGTTAAGAAAATCAAGTAATTTAGATAGAAGAGAATTAAAATACATGTATATTATTCACTTTTTCTAGTTATGCTAAAGTGACATTCTTAGAGTGACACTTCAGAATGTCACTTTTGGAAGTGGAATTTTTTTATGGTAATGCAGAGATTCATTAAAAGATAAACATTATTTTGTTTAAGAAAACAGGAGAAAGACAATACAATGCTTTCCTCTGTTACCTTTGGCCTCCTGCGGTTTTTACCTTTTCCTGTATTCACACATATATACATCTTTCATAGTTATACTGTAGAGCAAAATGTGTTTTTTTATGTTTTTCTAAACTTCTCATACCTAGTGTCCTACTACCATCTCAAACTCACCTCAAATTCACTCCAAACTCATTCCTTTGTCTCTGAATCACTCTTTCTAGAGGCCGTGTGGCGTCTTTAATGAGTCAACAGAAGTCCCACTTTCACTGCTTCAGGTGGTGAAGACAAAACTATATTTTTGAAATTTTACAGGCACGGTAATCTGATGAAGGCACTGACCTGAAACTGGCTCTCTTTGTTAAAAAGAGGAGTATCCAGAGCGAGAGAGGAGTTAGAGGTGAATGTGAGATACGGAGCTCTGATGCCGCCAGCACGGGCAGGCCAGCAGAGCACTGACTGAGTCTGTGTGTCAAAGCTTTTTTGAAGGTTTGTTTCTGTGCTGCCTGTAGTCAACCAATGACCTTTCAACTTCTATCCAGGTTTTAAGACCAGCTCTTTGATTTCTTCTCCATAATGCCTTTTTTGAGTTCTTCAGGATGGCGGTTCTCAACTGGAGCAATTTTGCCCACCAGGGTCATCTGCAGGGGAGATATCTGGAGATACTTTTGATCATCTCAACTGGGGAGGGGCAATTCTACTGGCACCTAGTGGTAGGGGCCCCCCATACCGCAGTGCAAGGACGTCCCCCACAGGGAATAATCATCCAGCCTAAAATACCAGTGGCACCAAGGTGGCGAAATCCCGCTGTAGGAGAATGTGATTTCTTCATGCATTTTTCCTCTTTGTTGTGGCTTTTTGTATAATGCCTGTTTAGGTATTTTAATTTATTTTATTCATGTAGAAACTCTTTGTGGGAAGAAAGCAGCTATATTTATCTTTTTCACTCAGTATTGAACACTCAAAAATAAATGATGAAGAGAAGCAAAGACCTTATAGAACTCGTAGTAAAAAACTATTTAGACTAGTGTAATTTAACATTTTTAAAGAACCTATTATAATATTTTATTTTTAATTTTTGTTCAGTTATGATATGTCAAGCTTGGAAAAGATCTTAAATGTAATCTAGTTCAACTGTTTTTCTTTACCTAGGGACTTCTTTTGATTTTCTAAATACTGAATTGAAATTCAATTGCAGTCATCCTCAGGTGTCAGACTGTGAAATTGGTATTTCCTCATTTAGACATTATCAGAATATATGGTGGCCCTCTGTGCATAGGTATATACTGTATGTATGAATTAATTAACAATATTAATTGCAGAAGAAGTCACTAGGTGATCTTTATAGTTCTTTTCAAACATGAGGATCAGTGATTTAAATTTCTACCTTCCTAAGCAAATTTAAGAAACTGCATATTTTCCCTCTGAAAAAATATTTGTTTTATTAACTTCTCATTAGCTCAGAGATATTTATGTCTTGTACATCTAAATAAATTTGTACCCATTAATTACTTAATACCAAAAGTGCCTTTGATTTTTATGTGAAGACTAATATATTCTAATTATAAACTCCCTGTTGAACTTCCATGGAATGTATTTCCTACAATTATCAGCTGTCTTTTCATTTTCTATGGAAAAATATGTGTATATTTTTCATGAAAATATGTATGTATATTTTCCAGGTAGATCACAAAGACTTTAAGGGGAAGAAAAGCTATGTCTTAAAAAATTTGTTACTATCTATCTAATACAAGTCAATTATCCCTAATTTGAAAATCTGAAATCCAGAATGTTCTAAAATATGAAACTTTCTAAGTGCTAACATGACACCCAAAGGAAATGCTTATTGGTGCATTTTGGATTTCAGATTATGGAGACTCAATCCTTAGGTCTGTGATGCAAAAATTCCCAAATCAAAAAAAAAAATGGAAAACTAAAGTACTTCTAGTCTCACGAATTTGAGATTAGAGATACTCAGTCTGTAGGGCATGAATGTCATATGTAGCAGGTTATGTTTAGTCGTTCAGTGATTGAAATTGGAGTTCTTAAATACTTTAACATTAAAAAGGAATACCTTTCCAGGAAGTGCCTGTGGCTCAAAGGAGTAGGGTAACGGCCCCATATGCCAGAGGTGGCAGGTTCAAACCCAGCCCCAGCTGCAAAAATAAATAAATAAATAAATAAAATAAAATAAAGCATCTTAGAATGGGTACAGGTGATTGCACTAATGTACACAGCTATGATTTAACAATAAAAAAAATTAAAAAAAAAAGGAATACTTTTCCCTTTTCTAGTGAATGGCTATAATTTAGAAAAGTTTATGTATAAAATCCCCTGGGTATCTTTTAAATAGCCTTAGTATTTAGAAACATTAAGCTCAGTGAACATTTCAGTTAGTAAGTTGAAAGCTAAGATTCATGAGCATTATGTCAGAGAAAGTGTGTGAACACAAAGTTGTGAATGGGTGCATTTTAACTAAAAGGTATGACATTTTATTAAGTAGAAACTGTATTATTAGAAGCAGAAAATAGTAAAAAAAAATTATGATATTTGCTGGCAAATTAAAAAAAAAAACAGTTTTGGTAACTGTTGAATTAAAACTTTTAAAAATAAATTATGGCTAAAATTTAATTTTACTGTTTTGAAATATAATTCCTAAAATGTGAGCTATAGACCCAGTTTGGTGCTGATGGTGTAACTTCAGATAAATCACTCAATCCTAATGGATCTACTTTTTCATTTTCGGAATCTGTAAGAGCAGGACAATTTGTTTTTGATACGCTTCTAACTTTAGCCTTATAAGACATACATTAAAACTTCTTTCCCAGGTGGTACCTGTGGCTCAATGGGTAGGGTGCCAGCCCCGTACTCTGAAGGTGGCAGGTTCAAACCTGGCCCTGGCCAAACTGCCACAAAAAAGTGGCTGGGTGTTGTGGAGGGCGCCTGTAGTCCCAGCTACTCGGGAGACTGAGGCAAGAGACTCACCTAAGCCTAGGAGTTGGAGGTTGCTGTGAGCTGTGTAATTCCACAGCATCTACCGAGGGCAAGCTAAAAAAAACAAAACAAAACTTTCCCATATATTATCTCATTTTATCCTTGACAGTTTTGTAAGGAAAGCCTAGAACACATTGTTGTTATTTTCCTTCCACTTATGTTAAAAACAAACAAAACAGTCTCAGACAGTTAAGTGACATAACAAAGCTCGATATGTAGGCAGCCTGATGCTGTTTCCAAGATGACTCTCAAAACCCTCTCTGTGAGAGTAATTATATAATTAATCTTTCATATGTTGTATTTTGCTCCATTTCAAAAATAAGTTGTACAAAGTAGGCTTTCAATGTCAAAGTAAGCTTCAAAATTCTAAAATGTTTTAAATGTAAGCATTAACACCTCATGGCTTGACCCCGGGATGACCAATGAAGTTCAAAGCATACGACATGTGCTGAACTGTAGCAGCCTCACGTGTTGGGCTGAGAATAATTTGGAGGACAAGTTCAGGCCTGGAAGGAAAGTGTACCATATTAGATTAATATATACATAATATATATTAATTAAAATAGATTAATAGAAATTAATATAAAGTGTATAGTGGCAGAACTATATACTTTAAAAGGCGCTTATTGGAGAAAGAGCCTTTTAACGAAAGAGCTTCAGAAGTCAGTGTGGCTTTTATGAAGAGCCCGATACAGACATGCCTTATGTCAAGTGTCATAGCTTGTATCATTTAAAAAGTTACATTAACTTATTTCTCATGAATTTTTTTTATTTAGATGAGTGTCTTTCTTAAAGAACTTCATTAGAATGTCTTCATTTGTCACCATATACCATCAAAGAAACTAGAGTTTGCTTCTAGTAAGAGTTAGCATCTTAATAAGACACAGCTTGGTTTGAAAGCTTGGGTGCATATGCAGAGAGGTACCCACATAAGACATTAGATATCTATCTAATAAACATATATATATATATATATGTATATATATATATATATATATATATATATGGATCACTATACATATATATAATGTGTAGTGAGAACCATTGGTCTCTGGCCCACTGAATATGTGCTTGTGTTCTCAGGCTCAGGCAGGACTGAGAGGTGGAGACTCACCAGCAGGTGCACATTCCTGACTGCTCCCTGCAGTTCACAGTGAAGGGGCTTCACATCCTTTTCTTTCCTCTAAGCCTTACAATACCTCTTGAGTTAGACTTGATTATTTCCTTTTTTCCGCAGTGAATGGCTACACTTTAGAAAAGTTTAGTAATTGTCCAAGATGACACAGCTAAGAAAGTTTTGGAGTCTGAATTCAGACCAAGATTTGTCGGGTCTCAAATGCCTTTTTCTTAACAAGGCCAGGCTATTTCTTGTTGATCTGAGGGCACAGTTACTTCCCAAGTGATGGTCTATATTCTAATATAGTTGAGGACAACTTTGGAATTTGGCTTTCATCATTTTGACATGTACAGTTAGTTTCAGGGAAGAAAGAGAAGTGCGCCAGGAAGAATTGTCTTGTGCAGCGTTTGGCCGATGGGAAACCCATGTGTTGCTCTTCTGGAGAGTGTAGTGTTTTCCCTACAGGCACTGCTCTGGGTTTAGGGGATTTATTCTGATTGAGATAAAAACTTCCCTGAAGAACTGTTATGGTTGGGGAGGCATATTATATATGAACTGTGCTTTCATGCTATTCATGCACTTAAGTTTGATTCAGGAATAAAGTAGATTGAAATTTTTCAAAATATATTATTTTCTCAGCAGAAGCATGTGATGTGGTCACGACTTAACTTAAGCTGTAACGTAATTGAGAATGTCATTTTCTTTTTTCCAGATTCCTTGGTGTCACTCAGTTTTCACCTACACATGCCAGAAAGGCTTTTCCTTGTTTTGATGAGCCCATCTACAAGGCCACTTTCAAAATCAGCATCAAGCATCAAGCAACCTATTTATCTTTGTCTAACATGCCGGTGGAAACATCTGTGTTTGAGGAAGATGGATGGGTCACGGATCACTTTTCACAGACTCCTCTCATGTCCACATATTATTTAGCCTGGGCAATTTGCAACTTCACATACAAAGAAACTTCCACCAAGAGTGGGGTTATAGTAAGTATCTTCAGCTTCCTGATGCTTTTGGATAATGTACACTCTATAAAGTAACCTGATTTCTGGGTCTCTAAAGAATCGTTTCTAACCTCTTCACACTTTTATATAGCTGGATTATTTCCTTAATTTGGTGTGAGGGGCGGGCAGGCAAACTATTTTCCTGATTTCAAAAGGAGAGAGGAGCTTCTCTTCTAAGCCCAGCCCTCCTGTCCCTGCAGCCTCCTCTCCCACCATCCCTGCCCCTCCTTGTCTTTATCCTCACTCTGGGGTCTCTGCGATGGCTGTGGCGTGTCTGGGGAAATCGCCTGTTTGTGTGCCTGGGAAGGCTGCTCCTTTATATTGTGAATAATTTCAAATGCACAGAACATGTGATGAATAATAATACAATAAACTACTAGCCAGATTTGCGCAACTAAATATTTTGCCCTCTCTGCTTCAGTCTAATTTTTGTTGTTGAGAAAGACAACAGCAAAAAGAGGTGGAGCCTCTGTGTGACCCTCCGGACCTCACTGCCTTGCCCCCTTGCTTAGGCCTCGTCACTGTCCTGAATTTGGTGTTTGCTATTTACGTGCATATTAGTATACAATTACACATGTTAAGGGGTGTGTGTGTATTTCAAAGTGTGGTATGTATTACACACTTATAATGCATACCATGCTTTAACGTTCCAGGAATGATTTTGTATTATCAATAACATTGCACAACTTTTTATTTTCTTAGGAAAGACAGAGGGAGAACTGTATGCTTTAAATATATTATATGTTATATATATATAATTATATATATATAATATAATAATATACAATAATATATAATATACAATAATACAATATACAATAATAATATACAATAATATATAAATATATATAATATATAATATATATATTATATATTAACTTTTTATTTTCTTAGGTAAGACAGAGGGAGAACTGTATGCTTTAAATATATTATAAGAATGAATTGGAGTCTCTTTGAACACCATCATTGGTGACACTATGATTTCTTAGGCATTTTTTAAAAAAATATAATTGCTTTGGAATAGGCTAGATGGTGCCATGTGGCATTAATACAATTATTTCTTGCTCATCTCAGTGGCTTGCTTGATATATATGCATTTATTTTAATGTTCATATTAACCTTATGACAGGGTATTATGATTCCACTTTTTCCAGATTTACTTTCCAGAAAAGTAAACTAAGGTTTAAAGAGATTAAGTAACTTGCCCAGGGCCAAAAATTAAGCAAATGGTAGAGCCCTAGTCAAAACTCCATTGGTTTGATCCAAGATTTGAGCTTTTTCTCTTGTATTTTAGGAAAGTCTTATTTTATCATTTCACTGTGAATCCTTAAGAGAATTCAGGTTGTGGCTCTGCCCACCCAGTGGCCCTTGTATTCAGTGTTGGTTGAACATAACACAATAAGTAAATGGAAATCTATATTTTTAATTTGTAAGAAGTTCATAGCTCTATAATGACCTAAATTTTGAAAAATAGCTTTGGCTAAACAAATTTTCCTCACTGTTACTTTTAATTTAAATCATTAGGGAACTTGTTTAAAAAATAACATCTACCAGCACACAAAACTCATGCCATTATTGAAGAAGTGCAAATAGTGAGTTCATCTGTACAGTCATGGAAATAATGTCCTAAATGTGGGTAGCAGGCATTTTACTCTATTGGACTTACAATCACTTATACGTTGAATTCCTCTGGTGTTTGTTGATGTCATCTATGGCATTTCAAGGCTGTACTCATTGGACCATCCGCAGAAGGGGGCACAAAGCCATCTCATTTCCTTCTACGTCTTGAGAAGGTGATGGCTGACTTGCTGTGGGTCAGCTGGCCCAGGCACCCTGGAAACACTTTTTTCTAGTATGTTTTCTTTAAAGTGTTCTCAGCCTTATTCAATTATACTTGTTGCTAAGTGACCCATGTTTAAAGCTCGACATCCTCTAGTTATTTAGGTATGACTTTTTTTTTCTCAAAGTGGAGTCCCTAAGTAATTAGTAAACATTTCAAAATTTCTACTTAAAAATTTCTTTGTAGAAAAGATAAACCATGCTAGCAGAGAATGCCGAAAGGTCAACTTCCTCTGAAGTAAGTTTTAGATCGTATGGTCTCAAATGCTAAAATCAGTAAAAAGGAAAACATAATTGCATTGGCGGCTCTTATTTATCAACTGTGGAAATATAGCTTAGAACTTGAGTATTTTTTGTCAGTCCTTTGACACCCAATCTATTTTCCTTTTACTGCCTTTCCTTCTTATTACTGGGAGCACATGGGAATGACCTTTCTCACACTTATCAGCTGGACGGAGTGGAAATTTAGCTTTAGAATCTTGGATGTGGCATGGTCGTGTGAAGTCCAGGTGGTCATTTGAGAACAGAAGCTGAGATATGAGAGAGGAACTTGAGTAGCACATTAATAACACAGCTGAATTGTGGCTGGGCCCTAAGTTAAATATTTGAGACATCATCATCATCACCATCATTATTTACTTATCAAACTATCTGCACTTTGCAAGGCACTATTCTAAATCATTAGAAAGATAAAAAATTCTAAGACATTTCTAGTGCAAAGATCACACATACAGCCTTCACACTGAACCCAAGGCTGCGGAAATATTTTGTTTACTCATCTAAAAAAATGATGTAACTTTTTCTAATTAGTTGCCGACATTTAGAAATTGGAAATTACACCTAAAATAATTTATTTCTGGTTTCTCTTGAAAAATTGAAAGATCTTATAACCCTGGTCCCACAGTCCTACTTGGCAATATTCACTAATTTTTCCTTCAACAGATATCTGTTGACTGAACATTGTTCTAGACTTTAGGATACAACAGCAAACAAAGCAGAAAAAGTTCCTGTTGCTGGGAAGCTCACATTCTACTGAGGTGAGAGATACGAGAAAATAAATATACGTTATGTTAGGGGTGATATATGTTATAAAGAAAAAAATCAGTGTGTGAGAACTTACATGGGGCATTTGCTTCTCAATCAGACCACTTTTGTTCTTTTATACCTAGCACACTTTACTGATGCGTGTTACCTGTTTCAATCCTGTAGACATTTGAATTTTTGACCCTAGTTTAGGAGCATAATCCAAGAGGGTAGCCAAAAACTGTGTGTAAAGAAAGCAGTGAGTTTTCTAATTGTGAATCAGACACACTGGTATTCACTAATTGTTAATTGAAAGTTGTAGAAAATAAGTTCAAGACTGGTTAGAAGAGGGAGAAATTGCTGAGGGCTGATGCCTATGGATATGGTTCATGGAGGAGATAGGGTGTAGTATAGCCCTGCATGATGGTTTGGTCTTAGAGAAGGGGGTAATGTGTGCGCATCTGATTCTTGACTTGGGAAATGCTAATAAGACACAGAGACAGGGACGTCTTTATGGAATATGGCACAGGATCATCACTATAAACATGGATTTTAGAGTTAATCAGATCTGTTTCAGAATTTTTGCTTTGCTTTGCTCTTCTGTGACCTTGGTTAATTAATTAGCCTCTTTTTGTTCTGGTTTTCATGTTTGAAAACTGAAAGTATGAATTCCTTCTTTACAACATTGTTCTGGTCACTAACATGTCACAACAAACTACTCCACAACCTAATGGCATAAAACAACCATTTTACTAATCTCAGAGTTGCTGTGTCAGAAACTGGGAAGGGCACAGTGGGAATTCTCACCTCTGCTCAGGGAAGTCTGGGCCTCATATGGGCAGGCATGATGATCAGGGGTAATGGGATGTCTGGGGGCCTGAGTCATTAGAAACAGTCTTTGTCTGGAGGTTGTGCTCCAGACAATCAGGGAATCAGTCCTGTGGGCTGTGAGCTGGGACCGTCAGCCACGGCACCTATGTGTGGGCTGTGAGCTGGGACCATCAGCCATGGCACCTACGGGTAGCTTCCTCATGCAGCCTAGGTTTGCCAAAACCATGGTGACCTCAGGGTGTCTGGACCTCTTACATGAGTAGTTCAGAGCTCTGAAGGTGAGAGTCCCAGAAGAACTCGGTGGAAACTGGGGTCTGTTTGTATTTATCTACAGAAGTCACACTGCATTGCTTCTGCTGCCTTCTGTGGGTTACAAGCGATTCGCTGAGGATAGTCTCAATTCAACAAGAGAAGGTGCAGGTCCCAGCTCTGGATGGGAGGAGTGTCAAAGAATTTATGGACCTGCTTAAAATCGTTGCAGTCTGCTCTCTGCCTACAAATTATTTACATTCACCCACACACAACCTGCACTTGCTCACGGACCTTACCCCATTACAGCATCAAGCTCAGGCTTGAGGACAAGAACATCACTGTCAGACTCAGGTGCAGGTGCAGGGAAGACAACTTGGGTTTGCTTTCTTGGGCCTGGTCTTCCTCACTTTGAAAACCTGTTATGTATGAAGACAAGTTTTTCACCTATCTTTCTTCCCTCCTAAGACAGGATGGGAATATGATTATTGCAAATGCCATTTCCATTCAAGAACGGAGAAAATGGGAAAATACCGTAGTTACAGGTCCACAGCAATTCTGAAATCCAATGGGGCACGTGTCACCAATTTTCTAATTACACATCAGTGCTGTTTCTGGTGGGTAATTCTTCTTTGACATTTGGCTCCACCCTTTAGGCCCTTAGTTTTGCCTCCGAAGACATCCTTTATTTTCTAATTAAAAGGTAGCTTGCATTTGCAATTAAATAATAATAATTGAATAAAAATACAGTTGACCTTTTATATCTGTGGCTTCCACATCTGCAGAGTCAACCAACTGCAGATTGAAAGTACTTGAAAAAAATTCTGTCTGTACTGAGCAGGTATCTGTCTGTACTGAGCAGGTATCTGTCTGTACTGAGCAGGTATCTGTACTGAGCAGGTGTCTGTCTGCACTTAGCAGGTACCTGTCTGTACTGAGCAGGTATATGTCTATACTGAGCAAGTATCTGTTTGTACTGAGCAGATATCTGTCTATACTGAGCAGGTGTCTGTCTATACTGAGCAGGTTTCTGTCTGTACTGAGCAGGTATCTGTCTGCATTGAGCACTTATCTGTCTGTACTGAGCAGGTATCTGTCTATACTGAGCAGGTATCTGTCTGACCTGAGCAGGTATCTGTCTGTAATGAGCAGGTATCTGTCTGTAATGAGCATGTATCTGTTTGTATTGAGCACATATCTGTTTGTACTGAGCATGTATCTGTCTGTACTGAGCAGGTATCTGTTTGTATTGAGCACATATCTTTTTGTACTGAGCATGTATCTGTCTGTACTGAGCAGGTATCTGTCTGCATTGAGCAGGTATCTGTCTAAAGCAAGCAGGTATCCTTCTATACTGAGCAGGTATCTGTCTGTAATGAGCAGTTTTCTGTCTATAATGAGCAGGTATCTGTCTGTATTGAGCAGGTATCTGTACTGAGCAGGTATCTGTCTGTACTGAGCAGGTATCTGTTGGTAGTGAGCAGGTATCTGTCTATACTAAGCAGGTATCTGTCTGTACCAAGCAGGTATCTGTCTATACTGAGCAGGTATCTGTCTGACCTGAGCAGGTATCTGTCTATACTGGGTAGATATCTGTCTGACCTGAGCAGGTATCTGTCTGTACTGAGCAGGTATCTGTCTGTAATGAGCAGGTATCTGTCTGTACTGAGCAGGTGTCTGTCTGACCTGAGCAGGTATCTGTCTGTACTGAGCAGGTATCTGTCTGTACTGAGCAGGTGTCTGTCTGTGCTGAGCAGGTATCTGTCTGTACTGAGCAGGTGTCTGTCTGACCTGAGCAGGTATCTGTCTGTACTGAGCAGGTGTCTGTCTGTACTGAGCAGGTGTCTGTCTGTACTGAGCAGGTATCTGTCTGTAATGAGCATGCATCTGTCTGTACTGAGCAGGTACCTCTCAGTTCTCTGTTCTCTCTTGTCCTTATTCTCTATACAATGTAGTACAACAACTCTCTACATAGCATTTATACTGCATTAGGTATTATAGGTAATCTAGAGCTTATTTAAAGTATGTGGGAGGATGTACCTGGGGTATATGCAAATATCACATTGTTTTGTATCAGGGACTTGAGCAATCGTGAATTTTGGTGTTCACAGGAGGTACTGGAATCAGTCCCCACAGACATAAAGGAATATAACTTGTATTTTCAATGAATTGAATAATCTCATCTTGGTTTCTACTAGTAAAATGTTGGGGTTCTAAAGGCCTACTTTTCTTTTGCATAGGCTGCCATAATACTTTGAGTCCAAGCAGGTGTACATATGTAAAACACTGTTGGCTTTTTATGTATCAAGTTATGTCCACTCCATTAGACAGAACTATGCCACAGATCTCTTTAGGATGAACCTTTGTCTACTTTGAGGCTTTGTGGAATAAAGACTCTTAGATGCTCTATTATTTAACAGAGAGGCTTTATGAGGCATATCCTGAAGATCTTTATAAAGCTTTTTGAAGAGTTTGTGGGGCATCACTTTTAGAGTTTTTGAGATCTTAACAAAGCCTCACCCTTGACATCATCTTCAGAACATATTTTCCTGACAGCAACCTGTAATTTATTTTTTCTGAAGTTGTTTCTTATTTAGAAAAAGTTCTGCCATCTTGAGAGGCCGAGGAGGAGAAAGGGTTTTAATTTCAGATGCTGCAAGTCCTGACTCTGTTTCACTTCCTCTGAATTGTGCTTGAAAGCTGGACAGTTGAATCTTACTCTCTTCTCTGTTATAATTTTCATGGCCAGTGAGAAGAATCCAGGTAGCACTTTCAGTGCTCTGCCTGGAAATGAACCTCTTTAACTGGAATACTGTATATAGTTCAGTAGTTATATTTCTCATTTTCTAGGGTATTGCAGGTAACGGGGATGCCAAACTTTCTTCTGCTGTTGGACAAAGGTCCCCTTTCATTTGACTTTCAACAACGTTTACTTTCCTGTCCTTCAAGCTCCCACCAACACCCTCCTCTAGGCCCACAGGCTTCTGAGAACAATCCCCTCAAGGCTCCTCCAGGTTCTGCTCACAGTCTAGTCCCAAAGTCAGTGCCGAATGTTCTCCTTATGATGGTGCCTTACGTCCAGATACCAGCATTGGTTCCAGTCAATATTGCTGAACAGAAAATCACCTGAAACTCAGGAGTAAAAAAATAACCATTTGTGTGTGTGTGTGTGTGTGTGTGTGTGTGTGTGTTCATGAATTCTGTGTGTCAAGAGTTTGGACAACACAGAGCAGGGAATGACTCATTTCTGCTTTACGTGTCAGAAGCCTCAGCTGGAGAGCCTTGTTGGCTGGGCTGACGGGACAGCTGGGGGCCAGAATCACCTGACAGCATCTTCACTACGTGGCTATACTAGATGTTGGCCACTGTGTGGGACCTCAGTGGGGGCTTTCCTCAGGGGCCTCTATTGGTGGTCTCCCCTGAGGAGAGAGCTTCCTTTTAGCACGATGGCCTAATGCTGTTGCCCTTTTTACTGGTGATTCAGGCCTCCAAGAATGAGTGTAGCCAAGAGGTTTACACTGCCTGTTCCTTCCACTATAAATGGTTACATGAGTTGTATTTGTTTCTATTATTTTCCTTCTGTTTAGCAAGACAGGGGCTGAGCCTAAGAATTTAAACAGTGTCACTTTGGGTGCTCTCTGTTAGTTCCAAGCCAGTCCCTGAGGGTAGTCAGATTCTAGGGCAGGGGACACAGAATCTTTCAATGGGAGTAGGATCAAAGACCACCTTAGTTATTATAGAAATTTATATTCTAGAAAATTATGTCTATAAATTCAAAAGCTCAGTGCCTAACACATAGTGTTTGTTCTGATGATGACTTGATGAATTGATGATAGATTCAGAAATCAAGTAAGGGAGTGGTGACATGTAAGTTCAAGAGAGCTTGGAGTTAGTTAAATGTCATTATTTTATTTAGTTAACTATAATAGCTATGGAAATTTAAAAGCTGAAGACACAATATGTTTAACATCGACAATCTGCTTTGGAAAAGCCTGCAAAATATGTATACAGCAGAGAACACAAAACAGGGGGCTCCATTTAGCTACGAAACCCAGGACTGGTGTAGTCCAGAAACCCAGGACTGGTGTAGTCCAGAAACCTGGAACTAGAATAGTCCAGAAACCCGGGACTAGAGTAGTCCAGAACAGCACAGACATGAAAGGCCCTTTAAAGGAAGAATTGGTAGGATGTGAGGGACAATGGGTAGGAAAAGTAAAACATTGGAGCAGCAGAAGATCAGAGTCATTTCTTTTCTCCACATTGACTGTTGTAAGTTGGTCGTCACAACCAGCAAGGGTTTCCATTTGCCCTGGCCAGTCTCTTGGTGGCATGACCTACCCTGCCCAAATGATCCATTCACTTCATCATAAACTGTTACATAGAATTTTATTCATGAGCATTCTTTTGTTAGCAGATAGGAAAAACTCATTTTAAGCTAAAATGAAAAGGGAAATACATTGGAAAGAGATTGGGGTGTATCAAGGAGTTCCAGGTTAGGGATGGAGGTGAGACTGGGCGAAACTGAGGAATCCCAGTTCAGGTCTCTGTCAAAGCTTCTGCTCTGCTGTGCTTTCTTAGGGCCAACTGGCTTCCTCTTACCTTTGGTTCACACAATGGAATATGGTTGCCAAAAATTCCCAAGTTTTGCATATTGCTGTACAGACTCCGAGAGAGAAAATTACCTATATCAATTCCCAAACCCACGGGGAGCGAATCGATGGCCCTGTCTGAGTGACGGACGTGACCACCTTTGGCTACTGTGTGTAGAAGGCTCACCGGTGTCCTCTGGCAGAAGCGTGGCATCTTCTGGGTCAACCTCATGGATGAGAGTATGTGTGACAAAAAAGAAGGAATTTCTAGAATGAGGGATACTGGACAAAAAAACTCCTACAATTCTCCAGATTATGCATTTCAGCTTTATTATGTGGGATGACTACATTAGGAAGGATACTCTAAATTTACAGGGGTGGTGTGTACGCATGCATACCCACGGCCAGGCAAGTGCACACACACACACTCATACAACGTACGCTTCTGATGCTCATTCTCCTAGTGAGGAGACACAGACATACACACTTAAAATGTGAGACTATTGTTCTCTGTGGTTTTCTGCTAAAAAAAAAAATAGGTCTCCTTTTCATAAGTGAATTAGGACAGTGTAGATTAGTACACTCTAAGCTTATATGCTAATTTTTAAAAGACCATAGGAGTCCTGTTGTCACTGGACATTCTGGTTAGATTGTGTTACAAATATAATAATGCCCTATAGAGAAAGAAAAAGAAATAGTAACAAAAGAGTCTTATTACAATCTACTTAGGAATATAAGTAGAAGCTTTCTGCCTACTGCAGGAAGAGTTAGTCACCCTCCTGTTCTCCACTTTTAGAATGCTTTGCGCATTTATCTTTCATGGCCATTTTTCTTCTGCACACTTTCTTTTCTTGCTGGCCGCTTTGCTCCTATGGGCGGTGAACTTGGAGGGTGGATCCATGTCTTACTCATCTTTATTAAGATCAGTAGTTTGTGTTGTATATAGAAAATGGTACGTACTCCATGACATTCCCTGGACATCTAAATGAGTGAATTCCCTTCACGGAGTGTCAAGGGTTTCCGAAACCTGTTGGCTAAGCTAATCTGTGGGACATGAAAATTAATGAGAAGTAATTTTGATTAATATTGAAATATACACAGTGAATATTATAACACTGATATTATTACCATTACTTTTAAATTTCAGATTAATACGAGGCTACAAATGATTAGGTTACATTGTTTGCATTTGTTAAGGAAAGTTTAATTTGTACTTGAAACTGGGAAAAACAACTACTACAGTTCTCCAGAACATACATTTTATCTTTATTATGTGAACCAACTACAGTAGGAAGGACACATAAAATTGACAGGGTTATACATACATACCTATAGATAAACAACACATTGGGAAGATAAAAAACACGTATAATGTACATTTATGATGCTCATTTTTCTAGTGTTGGGATATATAGACATACACACACACACAAACACACACACACACACTTAAAATGTGAGACTGCTCTTTTGTGTGTGCAGTTCAGGAGTGTGCTATATGCTCTCACATGGTGCCCATTAGTTGAGAGCTTACTGGTACTCCTCCCTCCTCACCCCTCCTCCCCCTCCCCCTGAATTTAATTGTGTTTTTCTCTTGGGTTGGTGTGTAGTTGTTTATCTACTGGTTTCATGTTAGTATTGGATACACTGGATACTTACTTTTCCATTTTTGTGACATTTTACTAATAAGAATGTTTTTCAACTCTGTCCAGATTAATACCAAAGATGTAAAGCCTCCATCTTTTTATGGCTGAATAGTGTTCCACTGTCTACATATACCATAGTTTGTTAATCCATTCATGAGCTGATGGGCACTTGGGTTGTTTCCACATCTTGGCGATTGTCAATTAGTAAGGAAGTCTGTGGGAAGATACAGATGAAAAGAGTTGGTAAGGAGAATTGGATACTGGGAGAGACCAAGTTTTGCTTCTAAACAGGGAACTGAATTCATGCAAATGCTGGGGAATATTCTATAAGGGAGGAGAAATAGGATGGTTCTTAACAAATAGAAGGACAAAGCATTACCTCTTCCCTACTGGGCCCACCGTCCCTGATGGGCTACAAGTGGTCAGGTGGTAGCTGGGTGGCCTGCAGCCATGGGTGCCTGTTGCAGGATTGATTAGTCATTCAGGTGGTAGCTGGGTGGCTGCAGCCATGGGTGCCTGTCGCAGGATTGATTAGTCATCCAGTTCACCCTTCTCTGTGAGTATATGTGGGAGCTGGGTTGAGTTACCTGGTCAGGTCTGTAGAGGTCTTAGCAAGCTCCACGGTAAGGTCAGGAGTTTGTTAGAGCCAAGGAGTTTGAGAACTTAAAAGGGGAAAAAAAAAAAAAAACCCAAAAGCTGATGAACCTCCAGAACTTATTAGTGTGGTAGGAACAGAGCTGATAGGTTCTATTAAGGAGTAGAGTGCACAGTGAAGAAGTGGATGTAGTGACCATGGACTGTGTTTTTCAAAGTGCTGCTTAAGGAAAGGGATAAGATAATATATTTACTCTGAGCCTAGTGCAAGTGACCTTTAGATTATGGGAGAGGTGTATCTACAAGAAGAGAAAAAGGGTTTTCAGATGGTGGCCAAGGGCTCCCTGGTGTTTGGCGGCTTGTGTCTGTGGGGGAATAACAACACTCTTTGTGCCTACTTGGAGTTTTAAGACCTCAGGAATGGGAATAGAGAAAGCAGATGTGAGAGATTAAACTTAGAGAGTTGGTAAGGCACATACTCGGCCAACAGTCGAGAGAGTGAGACAGCTGGAACCACCACAAAAGCAGCATCGACAACTCTGGCTGTGGGACATGGGAACAGGGAGGCAAGTGAACCTGCTGGGGGAGTGATATTGGTGGAAAATGGATTGGAAAGTTGAAGAGTGGAAGACACCGTAAGAATAAAAAGTTGGAGGGGGACAGATGAAGTGGGTGAGGTGGGAAGACAACCAGTGACAGAGAGGGAGGTTTCAGGTCAACTAGGAGACGTTTCAAGTCTGTTCTTGCAAAGTTAGATGGATGAAGGTGATGCAGGCTGGAATCACAGAGTGAGCAAAGATGGGGGTAACCAGGAAGTCATATTGGAACAGATGACAATAATATAGAGGGGGGATCCTTGACAAAGCTGCAAGCCAGGCTTCAGACTCATCAGGAAAGTGTAAGGGTATCACCTATAGTCCTAGATAGGGAAGAGTGAAAGCAGGAACTTCTAAGGAGAGCTTTTTTCATGGAAGTGGAGGAAGAGTGGTGTGAGCTGGGAAAGTGCTCATCCTTCTCCCCGGCCCTGAGAGGGGATGAGAGCAGATCTGGTTAAGGACGAGAATGTGGGCAGAAGTAGTGGGAGTCAGGAGTTTGATTAAAGGAAAAGAGTGTTGGAGGCGAGGGTGGAATGATGGTCTGGAGGGACATCCGAATAACAGAAGGGGAGAGGACTGAGCAGACCAGATTTATTTAGCGGAGGAGCCTATGAAACTAGCCCCTAATTTCCATTGTGATATGAGGGTAATGGCGTGTGCCCCTGCAAATCTCCTTCTTCTGGTGGCTGTCTTGGGTTGATGGAGACTCACTGATGAATGATAATGGATTTTGTTATATAATTCACAATTTACCAACTGCCCCAAGGTTTAAGAGGGTACATATTGAAGATGCTAAGGGAAAAAGCTTGAGGTAGCAAAGCAACAAACCTACGAAATGGAGCAGTTTGGTCATGCATTCATGATTTTAGTGTGTTTGGACTTGATAATGTGTGTGATAGATTACCTGGTACACAGCTAGGTCTGTTTCTCTCTTGGTAGAGGAAAGGAAGGTGTCCTTGGTGTCTGTAGATAAAGTACCGGCATGTCAGGAATAAAGTAATGGAATATTATCTGACAGTAAAAAAAAAAGTTTGCTTTTTCTTCCTTTGCTGTTTATTTTCTTTCTGGCTCCAGATTTATCATTTTTAATGCATTCCCTTTTTCTTTTTCCTTCTAATTATTTAAGAATTTCACTCTAAGACTGTTTCTGGCCACACCTTTATAATCTAAGAGAGGTTGAGTATTGTGTGATATTTAAGAGGGAAGGGTGCAAGATGTGGTTGGAGATTCATGCAGCAGCCCCATTAGGACGGGATTTGTTCACCATGTTAAGGAGTTTTGATTTTATGCTTCAGGAAGAGCCAGACCATTAAAGGATTTGAGCTTGGGAGGGCTTCAGATTTCCCAAGGAGGATGGGGATACCAAAAAATGTTTTATTATCTTTATCAAAAAGGTTTCAATCCTTTTCTTCATCTTCTACCTGACCAGGATCTGTTTTTCTGCTTCATTAAGGCTACTGTGTTGGTTTAGCACAACTTCCCTGAGGATTAAGAAAAAGGTATTAAGTGACTACACGGGCAAGCAAGTGGAGCTGCTTAGATTGCAGCTGGCAGAAAAAAAAGCCAGATGTTTGCATCTTGTTTAAACACAAATGTACTGAAGTACAGAAAAGAGTCTCTGGGTTAACCATGAATTGAAACAAGTGGTGAGACAGATCACATTCCTATGGTTGATTTTGCTGAGGGTTCAATGATTCTAAAGGATTTGATGTCAAACTTCGGAAAGATTAACCAGGATATTTGGTTATGATATATTAATATTTCTAGGGATAGGATTTTCAGGAAACTAAGAGAAAAATTATTTTCTGAAGAATCCAGTATCATTCCTGGAAGTCCTTGGTATTCAGATGGATAAATAAGGCTGAATATTCAGAGTGGAAGATGATATCAAAAGTATGGAAGTACTGCCTGTCCCCAGCCACTGCCACCTACTAACGTTTCTTTTTCTTTTTCTTTTTTATCTTTAACAACAGATGTTTATTTCTAACATTCTTGGAAACAGTGAAGTCCAAAAGGTTTAGGAAAGGTTGGTTTTTTCTGAGTCTCTTCTCTTGGCTTGGGGGTGGCCACTGTCTCACTGTGTGCTCACATGTCCTCTTCTTACATGTGCACAGGGAGAGGGTGAGAGAGGGAAGGAGGAAGGGTGGAGAGAAGGAGCTGCTAATGTTTCCTGACTTCCTTATCAGAACAGATGGCAGGATGGAAACCTGTGGGTCTGTGAGATGCTGTTGTTTTATGATTAGGTTTAGCCTGAGGAGGAATTGGCCAATGCCGGCAGCTAGTCACCTGTATGCGCTGTTTCCATGGCACAGAAAAAATTTCTCATATATTTCTTAAAACCACAGAGTACCATACTTTCATTCATCCACAAATATATATTGACCAACTGTGTTCAGTAATGAACTGAGATATTTGGGAAATTCTCATATAACAAGGAGATCAAAGAGAACTGACTGGGCAGATAGATAAGAAGTTCACACAGGTATAGGCGTAGGGCTTTGAGTGATGGGAAGAGGAGAAAATTCTGAGCTTTTCTGATTAATCAACTCAGCATCTTCTCTGGGCTCAGCACTATGGCAAACCTGGTGTGAACCAACGAGTAAGGCATGGATTTGTTTTAAAGGTGTTTAGGAGCCAGATGAGATAAGTACACTGCCACACAGTGGATGCGACAGGGCACTATTTGATAAGGGGAAAGTAAGTGCAGCAGGATGGGAGATGTCAAAGAATGAAGAAGGAGCTCAGGAAGGGCACGGGTAATTGTTGAAAATTATTGAATCTTGAGAAATGGTATGGCAGGGGGAACCATCTTGCAAGTCTCATTTGTGTGAGGAAGACTGTTCATGGAAAGGATGACCATGGGGTTTTCTCCAGAGAGAGAAGATTAACATATCAATTAGTTTGAATGCAAATATGTACATCTCTGAAAGCAACTCAGGAAAACTTAAGCAAAGGAGAAAGCTGATGGTAGGATTCCTAGGCACTCACAGAAATGAAGAGTTAGGTAACAGTCTAGGGAAGGATAGCCTTGAGGCACCTGACAGCAGATTCCAGTGAACAGTATTCTTGGGTCACTGTCATCAGGTTGTCTTAGAAGCAATCCTCAGATTCCCAAGAGAGAGAGAGTGAGCTTTTGCTTTTTTCTGAATTTGCCCATTTCATGGAATGACATAGATGCTAAAGTTAGTTCATCTATCAAGGGCAGATGGACTCTTGGACAGCAAAGATTCTTCAAGGAAAATCTATATGACGTGACCAAGAAAGGGGAAAGTATGTCTTATAAGCAAAACATCAGATACATATCAGAGAAATATCATTTGTTGGGTAGGAACTAGCTGCTGGACTAAGTATCATTTCACTCAACACTTCATTTAACATTCTGAGGAGGCAGTGACAGTGGATGCCTAGTGTGCCTGCGGTTTCATGGCTCATAGGGGCAGAGCCAGCACTTAGACCCAGGTGGGGGAGCTCTACAGCCTGTGCTGTTATCCCTGCTGGAGTCAGGAAAAGAGGCTGAGTAGAGAGTTACAGTAAATAAAATTGGATAGGCAGAGTGGGGTCAGAGAAGTCAGTTCATATCAGAAATGTAAGAAATAAACACTCTAAAATGATAAGGGAACTAGGTGATTAAATTGAGGTTTAAGAAATGAATGTCAAAAAAGTGTGTCAGTTAATATGAGGATCTTGAAAGCCCACCAGAAAGTCATGATACAGCATGGAAGGCAGGGATTTAGATTATGGCAGTGTTTTTCAACCTTTTTTTTTTTTTTTAATCTCACAGCATACTTGAACCTATCCTTAAAGTTCCACGGTGCGCTTAAATTATGATGACTTAAAAAAAAAGTAAAAAAAGGAATATACTTTCTGTGCTTTGAACTTTTGAAAATAATTTCATTAATGATGTTTAAAAATTTTCACTGCACATCAAAGATCCTTTCACGACACACCATTTGAAAATCACTGGATTGTGAGATTATAACAGGTGTGAGATTATAGCAAGATGGAGGCTGAGTAACAGCTTACTTGCAACTGGGCACATGAGATTAGGGAGAGAAGACTACAGACATCTCTGTCTGGTGGGATCTGCCCAGAAATATCCCTTTGGGGACACAGGGAGACAGCAAAAGACTTCTAGACCCCACAAGGAGGACAAAAGCAATGGAGAACTGGCAAGTGGTAGTGTGCATTCATTCAGAGCCTGCCCACAGCTGTAACTACAGCAATAGCGAGATTACACGTAGGAAAGGTCTTACCTGTGAGCTGTTTTGTTTTTTTGGACTTGGGCACTTGGTTGAGCTACCTTGGGAAAACTTGGGCAAAAGTGCAGATGACTTTAAGCATTGCCTAGGGCCCTGGACTGAGCCACTGAGCCAGAATGGAGCTAGTATTGTTCGGCTGTGGGCTGCCTGTGCAGCCACTGTGGGAGAACTGCTCTTTTAGGCCCTGCTCTCAGGGTCGCAGCCCGCCAATTGGGCCAGGAGACCTTGGGCTAGTAATCTAGTGTCTGATCAGCCCAAAGGCAGGGACTGAGATGTGGAGATTTCAGTGTTTGGCAGATTACAGCCTTGGCTCTCAGGCGCATAGAGTTAAGTGGGCCAAGGAAAGATTTATGTTCTCCACCCTGCGGGGTTTGAGAAATCAGCAGAGGTCTCCAGTCCCCAACTTGTACAGCTGTGTCAGCACTGTGATTAACATCTCATACCCCAGAAGATCACCTGTTGTTCAGACAATATTCAGCAAGATATACTGCTTTGTTTTTGGTTTTCACTTTTTTTTTTTAATTTTTATTTCAACATTTTCCTTCTAGATTTTTTTCTTTTTTCTTTTTCTTTCTTTTCTTTATTTTTCTAGTTTAAATACAATCTTCCATTGTTGCCTTCTTTAACAATTAGAACTTCATTTTTGCTAGTGTTTCCACCCCTATTATTTGATTTATACCCCCAATTTTATCACATAAGGTTTTTTTGTTTGTTGGTTTTGGTTTGATTTATAGTATTTTTGTCTTTCCTCTCTACTTGATGGAGGTGGGTACTGTGTCTGAACATGCTGGCAAAGAGCTTCTGACCTCAAGAGAAACACCCAACCCTGTACCCCCTTTTTTTTTTTAAGGTTGGGTCAAAGTACCCTACTGTACACCTATATTACTCCTGTATCCCTTTTTCTGCACCTGTCTTCTTTTTGTCAATATTCCCTTTTACTCACTCCCACTCCTTTCTCTCTCTCTTTTTCAAAATATTTTTTCCCTTCTTGCTCTTAAATCTTCTCATCCCTCTGGCCCTGTACGAAAAGAACTCATCAAAACCTTAGGACAGTGGCACAGTAAATCAAAGAGTAAGAGGAAGTGAAAGGAAAATTAGGGCAAGGAAACAGATAAAAGGATATACTCAAGAGGAAGAATCAGCAGAAAAATCCTGGCAACATGAAAAACCAGTTCAGAGCAACCCTCCAAAGGAACTGAGAGGTAGCTACTGCAGAGGATTCTACCAATAAAGAAATGTTAAAAATGACAGAAGGGGTATTTAAAATACTGATGATGAAAACAATGAAGGAAACTGCTGAGAAAGTGGGAAATAACTAAAAGGAAATCCAAAAACAGAATCAAATAAGAGATGAATGATATGAAGAATATAGAAAGGATATAGCAGAGCTGAAGGAATTGAAGCAATTAGGGAACTTAAAGTTGCAATAGAAAGTATCAACAACAAATTAGATCACGCAGAAGAAAGAATCTCAGAGGTAGAGAACAAAGATCTTGAGATAACTCAGATAGCTAAAGAGGCAGAAGAGAAGGAGACAGAATGTTTAATGACACAATTATGGGACTTTATGAAGTGTTCAAACATATGAGTTATAGGTATCCCAGAAAGGGAAGAAGAATGCGTTGGAGGAATGAAAGCCATTCTAGAGAACATTATAAATGAAAATTTCCAAAATATCACCAAAGATTTAAACACACTCCTTTCAGAGGGATATCAGACCCCAGGTCACCTCAACTCAAATAGAGCTTCTCCAAGACACATTGTGATGAACCTGTCCAAAGTCAAGACAAAAGAAAAGATTTTGCAAGCTTTTAGGAGTAAGCGCCAATTGACCTACAGGGGCAAATCCATCAGGGTGACCACAGACTTCTCTAATGAAATTTTTCAAGTAAGAAGACAATGGTCATCTACCTTTAATCTACTTAAACAAAATAATTTCCAGCCCAGAATTCTATATCCTGCTAAGCTAAGCTTTGTAATGGATGGAGAAATCAAATCTTTTACTGATATGCAAACATTGAGGAAATTTGCCACAATAAGACCAGCTGTACAGGAAATACTTCAACCTGTTCTATACATTGACCATCACAATGGATCACCAGCAAAGTAAGCACCCAGAAATTAAAGGACAGAACCTAGCTTATATAGTGATGCAAAAGATGAAACTAAGCAATGGACTTTCACAAAATAAGATGAATAGAATGTTACTACACTTATCAATTATCCCCATAAATGTTAATGGCTTGAATTCCCCTCCAAAGAGGCATAGATTGGCTGATTGGATTAAAAAACATAAGCCATCCATTTGCTATTTGCAAGAAACACAGCTAGCCTCAAAAGACAGATTAAAACTCAGAGTTAAGGGTTAGAAGACAATTTTTCAGGCAAACAGAATCCAGAAGAAAAGAGGGATTGCAATCTTATTTTCAGATACATGTGGATTTAAAGCAACTAAAATAAAAAAATACAAAGATGATCACTTCATATTGGTCAAGGGAAAAATACAGCAAGAAGACATTTCAATTCTAAATATTTATGAATTTAATTTAAATGCTCCCAGATTCTTGAAACAGACCTTAATTAGTCTGAGCAATATGATATCCTATAACATTGTAATAACAGGGGACTTTAATACTCCTCTCACAGGGATGGACAAATCCTCTAAACAGAAATTAAACAAAAATATAAGGGACTTAAATGAGACCCTAGAACAACTGTGTTTGATAGACGTATATAGAATACTCATTCACAAAGATAAAGAATGTACATTTTTCTCATTGCCCAATGGAACATTCTTCAAAATTGATCATATCCTAGGACACAAAACAAACCTCAACAGAATTCAAATAATTGAAATTTTACCTTCTATCTTCTCAGACCACAAGGCACTAAAGGTGGAACTCAACTCCAACAGAAATATTCAACGCACACAAAGGCATGGGAATTAAACAACCTTATGCTGATTGACAATTGGGTGCAGGAAGAAATAAAAGAAGAAATCATTAACTTCCTTGAGCATACAACAATAAAGACACAAGCTACCAAAACCTATGGGATACACAAAAGCAGTCCTGAGAGGAAAATTTATCGTTTTAGATGCCTACATTTGAAAAACAGAAAGAGAGCACATCAACAAACTCACAAGCCATCTGATGGAATTGAAAAAAGAAGAAAAATCTAAGCCTAAACTCAGCAGAAGAAAAGAAATATCCAAAATGAAATCAGAGATTAATGAAATTGAAAACAAAAGAATCATTCAGAAAATAAATGAAACAAGGAGTTGGATTTTTGAAAAAACAAATAAAATAAACCTTGGGCCACACTAACTAGAAATGAAAAGTAAAATCTCTAGTAACCTCAATCAGAAATGACAAAGGGGAAATAACAACTGATGTCACAGATATATATACAAGAGATTATCTCTGAATACTACCAGAAACACTATGCCCAGAAATTTGACAATGTGAAGGAAAGGGATCAATATTTGGAATCACACCCTCCCCCT
>CAUYPK010022274.1:0-11253 GCA_963574355.1 Loris lydekkerianus
GACTCCAAGGGAAGAATGCCACCTACCGAACCACCCGCTTCAGTCAACCAGTCCTGCCAAGTGCAACGACACTCAACCCGGGTCGGCTTCAAATCCCTGCCCTCTGCTTATTCTCTGACCTCAAAAAAAAAAAAAAAAAAAGCCACTATTGAGGCTGACAGGAAGGTATGCTCGCGGTGGAGACATCTAATAAACGCTTCCACATATCGTAGCCTTCTCAACAGCGCAGCCAAATTTCAAAGGCCACGCTCTGCCTGGGTTTTTCTTCAATGCGTTTCCACGTTTGGAGCCCTCAGGTCTCTGCGGCCGGCACACAGCGGAGACCGCCGGTGCAAGTGTGTGCTGTGGCCGTGCCCGGGGGCTGCAGAAGGCGGCCGGGGTGACCCGACAGGCTGGCGCCGGGGGTCGCGGGAGCGCTCGGGAGAGGCCGAGGGCTCCAAACCTGCACAGCCAGGGCACCGGCCACGTGCGGCTCCGGCCCCAACCCCGGGCCTCAGGGTGGGGGCGGGCGGGGCGCCGCTCCGCAGCCGCGGAAAGCGGGGCGAGCATCACCTCGACCGCTCCGCCCGGGCCGAGGTCGCCGCCGCCCTGCCGACACGCGGACAGGGCTGGGGTCGCGGGGGAGAGGACAGGCTGGTGGGAGAGGCGCGCGCCCGCGCGCTGCAGGCCCTGGTGCGTGACGCGGGCTGGGGAGCTCCACGGGCCGGACCCTCTCTGTGAGCTACAGTGAGACGGTTAGTCGGTCGCCGGTGCCCTGATACGTAGATATACGTACATATAAAGCCCGGGAGCTCCGCCGCCGAGAGCGCAGCAAGGAGGGGCAGGGCCCCGTGAGGGCCGCAGGGGGCGGGCCCGTGCGGGGGGAGGGCAGGCCCGCGGCGGGGCGGGCTGTGGCGCTGACTGGCGGCCGCCGCGGCCATCGCCTCCAGCCGGCGGTGCGGAGCGCAGGCGGAGGTACATGGCCCCGACGGGGGGCAGCTGCCTGCGCCCGGAGCTCGGCTCCCTGCCTGAGCGCGGCCGCTGCGCCTAGGCCCGCGCGCACTCACCCCTCCGACCGCGGCGCGAGGACATGACTGCGTAGCCTTCTCCTCGGCTGGGATCTGCCTGAAGATTTTCTTCATGGAAGCGATGTCTCCTCAGCAGGAGACTCTAGGGGCGCAGCCGGGGCGCTCCTGTTCCCTGACAGGAGTGTCTCGGATCGCGGGAGACACCGGCACCAAGAAGGTGAGGTCGTTGAGCTGCGGCCCAGAGCCCGCCGCCGCAGCCCCCGCGCCCTCCGCGCCAGCCGCAGCGACGCGCCGAGCAAGCGCCCAGGGGCTTCACGCCCGCGGCCCGCGCAGTTCGTTCGAGGCCATTCCCGCATTCTCCCGCCCCTGACGACCCGCGCGCAGCCGTCTCCCGCGTGGCTCCGGGTACATCCCGAGTTAATCTGAGTTCTTCGTATTTAGAGTTTTATTTCTTCTGGGGAAAGACCCCGCGGCCTCCCGCCCGGCCTCCACCCGCCGCGCGGCCGGCCGGCTTCTCCCTTCGGGGCGGGGAAGCCCGGGTGCGGTGGGGACCGCCTGCCCTGGTCCATCCGTGTGCTAAGCCGGTGGGTCCGCGGAGGTAGCCCCGGCGCGACGGCCCCGTGGCCGGGTCAGCTCCGGAGCCGGCGGGGCCGGCGGCGTCTTGCCCCGAGCGGCGGCCGCCCCGGGAAGGCGGAAGGCGGAAGGCGGGGCTGCGGCGCCCGCGCGCTCAGCCCTCACCTGGCCGCCCCGGCGCGGCGGCCGCTGCAGGTAATTATGGCGCGGGGGGTTCCCGAGCCCAGCACTCGAGCTGGAAGTGCTGGTCCGGGACGCGAACCGTCGTCATACGGGGACATGGAGGTTTGGTGGGCTGTGGCGCAGGGTGGCGAGGGTCGCGGCTGGGGAGGCTGGAGAGGGGTCCGGGTGTCGACGCGGGTGGGGGCGGCGTGTGTCCCGGGTCAAAACTGGGAGGAGGAATGCGGACAGCAACTTGTAGCGCCAGGTCGGGAACGCGGAGCCCCGGGAGATCCCGCGGGGGTCGGTTCTCCGGAAGGGTTCCCCGAGCGTCCAACTCTCTCCAGAATCGATTCTGGTGTTTCTAGCCCTGTCCGCCACCTTCCCACCCCCAGCGTAAGTCATTGCGATAGTTGGCCGATTTTCCCCTTGTGATAGTGGTTCCCTTTCAGCTTCCCTGGAAACAAGTTGTGATTAGATCACTAGCTGTTCCTTAGGAAATATCTCAAGGGGTTGCGTTTATACCCTTGGCGACTCCCTGTTTGTCCTGATTTTACTGCCTTTTTTTTTTTTTTTTTTTCTTTTTTGAGACAGAGTCACACCTTGTCACCCTCGGTAGAGTGCCGTGGCGTCACAGCTCACTATTTTTTGGTTGTAGTTGCCATTATTGTTTGGCAGGCTAGTGCTGGATTCCAACTTGCCAGCTCCCGTGTATGTGGCTGGCGCCCTAGCTGTTGAGCTACAGGCGCTGAGCTTTCCTAAATCTTCCCACCGGGATCCTAAAGGTTGGCTAGCGGGCAGCCAAAGAGAGGGGAGATCGGTGTGCCTGGTGTGGGAGTGTCTGTGAGCTTCCCGGACCTTGAGTGTGGTAGAACCATGCGGGTGTCCCCGAACTTGATAGTGTGGGCTGTGGTGCCGACTCATCCTTTGATGGATTGAGGCTGCGATCTGTCCTTGTCGCTTTTCCCCTTCAGAAATGGAGGATGTGTGTGTGTTTTCAAATCATCCCAATTAAAACGTGAATTTTTCAGATTAGCAGGACATTTGAGAAGGTGAATGACATATTTTTTAAAGCTTAAAAATTTTATTTTGTAGACTACAGGAAATTAAAGAAAAATTGTTATTTTCCTGAACAGTTTCTTTCTCTTCTACTTAGGGTAATTAAGCATGCTGACAAAGGAGGAACGCATTGAAGAGCAGTTGTATCAGTTATAGAGCAGTTCTTGTACAGGAAATAAAGGGTTCCTTTGCTCTTTTCCCCATTCTTTATATTCAGCATAGCCATTGTCCCTAAGATTCTTTCCTTCATTATGAAACACACATTATTACACCAGTACCTCCTTTCCTAATATTGTTGGGGAAATGTGAAATTGAGTGGATAATGACTTATCATATGTACTCAATACATGTGAGCATTTATTAGTGTTTGCTGTTCCCCCATATTTGTAATCCATACCATTGTATCCCAGTTGTTTAATCTAAAAATCTAGGATTCGTTTTCAACACCTCATTTTCTCACTCTGCAACAGCCAATCCATAAGGGAAGCTACTATCACTTCAAACATTATCTTGAATTTCTCCACTTCATCTCCACTGCTGTCACTGTAATTCAAACAAGCTGCCACCATCTCTCACTTATACCTTTAAATAAACTCCTTTAAGTTGTCTAACATCTTTCTTACCCTTCTGTGACCCAGGTTCCAGTTAGCAGCAGCAGAATAATCCTTAAAAATGTAAATTGATTGTGTTGCTCACCTGCTTAAAATCCTGTATTAGCTTTCCATTACATTGATAATAAAATTCAGACTGCATTTTTTGGCCCTGTCTACTTCTCCCACCCCACCTACCTTTTCCTCTTTGTTGTGTATTCTTCAGGCACGTGGGCCTTCTTTTTCACAGAAGTCATCAGATTCATTCCTACCTTGAGGCCTTGGTGTTTCCCTTTGCTTCTACCCCAAGTCTTTGCAGGGCTGACACTCTTACTGTGCAGATCCCAGAGACTTGTCCTGACTCCCTAAGTGGAAGTCACCCCTCAGTCATATTCTTTACCTTCTGTGTTGTTGCCATCTTAACATTCATCCTTTTCTGATATTTTCTCATTTACTTTTGTCTTCTGTTACCCACATCCTTCACCAGATTGTGGAAAGCGTGAGAATAGGGATCTTGTCTACATTGTTCAAGGCTGCCTCCCCAGTACCTAAAATGGTGCTTACCACATATTAGGTGTTCAGTAAATATTAGTTGGCTGTGTACAACAGTGAACAGGACAGGCATAGCACCTCTCAATTTATGATTTAGAGCAGGATCATATTAAAGGAATGGATGGTAAATAAGGTTTGTAGGTCATTAATCTCTGTTGCAGCTAGTCAGATCTGTCATTATAGCACTAAAGTGGCCATGGATGATATGTAAATGAATAAACATAGGTGTGTTGAAATAAAACTTTATTTAGAAAGACAAGTGGTAGGTCCCTGTCCTGGAGACCCCTGACCCTGGTCTAGAGGAGTGCTGTTGAGTGGAACTTTATGCAATGATGGAACTGTTCTTCATCTAGAGTTTCTAATTCAGTAGCCACTACCTACATTTGGCTACTGAGCTCTTGAAAGGTGGCTAGTGCAACTGAGAAACTTAATTTCTTTCTTTTTTTTTTTTTTCTGAAACAGAGTTTCACTCTGTTGTCTGAGCTGGACTTTAGTAATAACATCTTATCACTGCAACCTCAAACTCCTGGGTTCAAGCATCTGCCTCCCTCAACCTCCCAAGTTACTGGGTCTACAGGCACGCACCACCATGCCATATTCATTTATTTAACTTTAGTAGAGACAAGGTCTTGCTCTGTTGCTCAAGCAGGTCTCTAAATCCTGGGTTTACATGAACCACCCACCTGGACCTCCCAAAGTGCTAGGATTATAGGTGTGAGCCACTGCACCTGCCCCCTAAATTTTTTAACAGCTTTATTCACCAATAATTTTAACAGCTTTATTCACCAATAATTGATATACAATAAAATGCACATATTTAAAGTTAATCAATCTTTAAATTTTGACATGTGTATGTATGTGCATACACACCCCCACCCTGTGAAACCATCTTTGTAATCAAAGTAATGAACATATTCATCATTCCTTGAAGTTCTTTCATGTCTGTTTGTAATCTATTCATTCTTTCCCTATTCCTAGGCAATCACTGGTCTGTCACTACAGGTTAATTTTCATCTTCCAGGATTTTAACCTCATGAATTTATACAAATAAAGAATGAAAGAGGAAAAAAAAGAACTTTATATAATCACACTTCATATTTTTTGTCTGGCTTGTTTAAGTCAATATAATTATTTTGTGATTCATCTGTATTTTTGTGTGTGTCAGCAGTTCATTACTGAGTAGTATTCTCTCCTATAGTTAGACCACAGTTTGATTATCCATTCACCTATTAATGAGCATTTGGATTATGTCCAGTTTCAGGCTATTACAAATAAAGCTTCTCTGAATATTTATATAAAGGTCTTTGCATGGACTTAAGCTTTCATTTCTTTTGGATAAATCCTTAAGTATGGAACAGCTGGTTCACACTTCAGGTATATATTTAATTTTTTAAGAAACTGTCCAATTGTTTTTTTCCAAAGTGATTTTATATTCTCCCTGGAAATATACTAGTCTGATGTGTCCCCATTTTCACCAACACTTCTTATAATCTATCTTTTTATTTAGTCATTCTAGAGAGTATAAAGTGGTACATAATGGTTTTGATTTGCATTTCCTTAATGACATTGAGCATCTATGTATGTTCTCATTTGTCATTCACATGTTGTCTCTGATGAAGTACCTATTCAGATATTTTCCCCAGTTTTAATTGGCTTGTTAGCTTTCTTCTTACTGAGTTTTGAGGTTACTTATATATTCGAGGTTTAAGTATATTATCAGATGCGTGATTTGCCAACGTTTTCTTTTAGTCTGTGAATGTCTTTTCTTTTTCTTAAGTGTCTTTTGAGGAACAGTTCTTAATTTTGGTAAGATCTAAATGGATAGTTTTCTTCTTTAATGTTATTCATTATAATTCATTTGAATTTAAATTTAAATAGCCACATCTGTCTAGGTGTTGCTACATTAGCCACTACAGGTCAGAGGATGAGATAAAACCAGCAACAAAAGAATGGTGATATTAAAGAAACAAACCTAACCCAGATTTAGACAAACAAGGCTGTTGAGCTGAACCACTCCATACTAAGATGTTGAGAGAATGCCTCTTTGAAGTGACTCTTAACTCTTTCGTGGGTGAAAAGAGCATCCTGTTAAAAGATTCCAGGAAGTGGCAGCATTAAATTCAAAGGTCCTGAGGTAGGTGTGTTGGAGGAGCTAGTTTATAGATGCTATATAAGAAGTTGGTCTCCTTATTTTATACCCACCTTTATTATTCCAGCCTTAAGCAGACAGCTTTGTTGGATCACTAACCTTTATTTACTAGCCAGAAGATCTGACCATTTCCAAAATCAGATCCATCCTCAGAGGACAAAGATTTTTCTATCTCTGAGGCTCTTAAAAATAATATACAATAAATTTGTATAGCAATTCCTAAAAGTAGGGACCTAAAATATAATAGCATATATTTAAAGCATAGATAAAGTCTTAAATTCTTTTGGAATAATGCATCCTTGAGGATATCTATATTTGCACCAAGTATTCTTAATGAAATGGAAACACATATTAGAATCATTTCAGTTATGGATGATTTGTGTCAGACTCACACACCCAGATCCTTTGGTTTAACATACTAATTTCAGACTCTTTAAATAGGATGAGAGAGTAGGGGAAAGAGACCTACAGGCACAGAAATCCAGTCAAAAGAAAACAAATTTAAAATAGCACTAACATTTTAAAATGTAGCAGCTGCTGTTTTAAATTTCATTCTGTATTTTCTTTCTCCATTTTCTGGGTCCAGTCTGTTTGTAGCACCTCATGGTAGAGCACTCTTTAAGAGCTGACTTTGGCCACATGTGTGTCTTGTACTTGGTTTGAATGAAACATCCTAATGAGTAAGTTTTAGTTTTACTCTTCAATGCTGAGGAAAACGTATTATGTCCATGGTTAAACCACTATCCTACTGACTTCTTCTCTGATGTTATTTATGAATTGAATTGCATAAAATTAGATACGTAAGATTATTTTGGAAGGGAGAGTCCTGGAATTATCAAAATACAATTGGGTTAATCATAATGGCCTCTGATACTACTTTTATGATCCCTGAACTTCTGACTTTGTTTCTTTTCCTGAAAATTGGGGTAATCCACATCTTGTTTATCTCAAGGTGTTTTATGAGTTGAAGGTGTATGAAAACCACTTTCAAAAAAAAGTTTACAGGAGTCATTAGTGTATCTTACTATGTGAGAGTAGACATAAGGCGATAAAAGGAGTGCGATTTTTTTTTAATTTAACATTAGTACAGGTATATGAATGAATACCATCCTTCATTATTATCCAGTAGTTACTATTGGAGACCATAAATATCAAATAATGAAGCAGAAACTTGAGCAAAAAAACCACATTTGGCTATAATTTATGGAAGAGTAAAGAAAATAAAAAGACCTCTTTAAATGTCTATCTCTATTTAATACAAATCAATTATACTAGGCAGGAATTAACTTTTTCATACAGGATAAGGAACAGAACTGTAATTTCTCTTTTCAGTTAAACTAAAGCTGCATTTGCTATTGTTTAACATAAAATAAAGGAGAGAATAGATGTAAATCATGTATAACCAGCTGAAAAAAGCAGAGGCTGTTGATGGACTTATCTCCTGAGAGGTGTTTATGTTCTTAGGAAGGAGAGGTTATATTCTGTCTCCCTACTATCAAATATTATGTTCACTGCTGCCTTTAGGTAAATGTTAGGAAAACATTGACTAAGAATGACAATGGTACCATCATTGGTCTGATTACTTTGATACTTGTATGATTTTTATGCCTTGGTGTCTGTAATTTTAAGATGTTTTGTATAACGTAAACAGATTATTTCAGGATCTCTTCAGCCAGACCTGATATCCATGTTGAGACCTCAGCCTTGCTTACTATTGGAAAGCTTGGCCCATTTTCCAGACAAACTTGTAGGACTATATTTCAAAATTACATGTGGACACACCGAATCTGTGGCTTCAGATAATTCTGCTGTGGAAAATCATGTGTTTGGGAAACCTAATTCTGAAACTTTGGTTATCATATATCTTGAGTCTGGGAAATGTTTTGGGTCCATAGTTACTCTTATTTAGAATGAGAATACAACAGTGCATTTTAACATGACAAAAAGAAAAATTAATTTTTTGTGACTCTAAAATTTACATATTAGGATGGAATAAATTATAGTTTTTATAAAATAAAAGGTAAGGATAATCTTTTTATACATTTATAATCAGTCATTATTAATTTTAAAGATTGAAAATAGCTTAAATAGTTAACTAAGTTAAAATAGACAGTTATAACTCATAGGCTGAAAATTCGTAAGTCACAGATACCTAAATAGTAGTGCAGTTGTTTCTTTTAGCTCTGGAGTGAAGGCTGTCATGAAGCAATTTATCACCATCTTGTACCTTCAGCACGCTCCTGGGTTATTATTTGGTGAAAGGTCTGCAGGAGAAAAGATAGAACATGTTGAATACACTGAGGAGAAGTGAAAAAACTCATGCTACCTACAGAAAGTGAAATCCTCCATAGTCAATAAATTAGGTGTCTGAATTCTTTCACAGTTCTTGTCCTTCTGTCTAGGACTTGGTGGCTATTCTTTTCAAAGTAGAGACACCTTGGGCCCTTTAGGACCACATACAACTTACTGAAAATATGACATTATAAAACTTGCCTTTCTAGAAGGTATTTATAGTTGAAAATACACTAGATTTGAACTTAAATTTCCACCAAAACACATTATGTAAAATGTCACAAAAAATAGGTATGTAATATCAAGGTTATATATCTGTGTGTGAAACACTCATATATATATATATGCATTTGTGTAATATACACAGTGCTTTCAAGAAATACATGTATATATTATTATTATGATTCAATGGAGTTTCGTGAGTCATACTCCTCATGTCTCCAGAGCATTTGGTAAGAACCTCTAAAATAAACTTTCAGTGAAGGAAAAGTGTGCTTTCCTGTTCATTTTGGTAGTATATCAAATGTTTAGGATCACAGGGATTCTAGAGGTCCCACTATATACAAAAAGCTTATAGAGAGAAGGCTCAATTTGGTTGTGGCAACTGCAGCAGTTTCCTGATGGAAGCTAGTATAAGGGTGATGTTTAGCTTTTATTTGCTTATGGGAGACTCCACCACAATGTGGGAGGCTGGAAAGGGAACAGAGGTAATTTCTTTTTGTCAGCCACCAATAATGGGGCTTGTAGGCAACACAACACAGTTAATTTTATAATTTTGTTTCAGTCTTTTTTTTTTTTTAATCTAGGAAAAGCTTAGATTAGAAATATGCGACTGGAAGCAGAAATAGCCCCATCAGCACTGTGGCTCAGTGGTGTGCTGAGCAGCCTTGACCTAATTCTGATGGACACTTGTCACAGGGCACAACTGAAATGTAAAACCTGTTTTTGGATGTCTGGTAATTTGTGTTTAGACTCTGAAAATGGAATATATGTGTGCCTGTATCAGCTCACATGTCAAAGGTCTGGAAAGCCCAGTTGCTCTGTGGCCTTCTGCTTTCCTAATTCACCTGAGTCCTACTTGATACCTAGGGGAGTTTTTGTATTCCCTCTTGTACCCTTGCCTTCATGCCCTTGAACCTCAGCTTTACCAATAGCCATTACTGGGTGACACTATGTCTAAATCTAGATGGACCTTGATCTATTTTTTATTCCCATTTGCTATACATTGTTTTTTTCTTTCTTTATCATTATGTTTTGAGATTTGATCTCAGTACTTTTCCCCTCTGCAAGAGGAAAATGAGGGGCCGCAGTAAGGCAGAGCTTAACAATCATCACGGATGGTTCAGCCCCTTGATCCTCAGGCAAGTGGGTGGGTGGGTACTGTGGTAGGGAGAGTGACCCTTTGTTTAACATAGTGTGCTCTGGTGGTACAAATAGTATCTTTTACTGGGGCCATAATATAAAAGCTGTGTGGAGCCCTGCCCTGTGAGGGATTATTAGGCATAACTTTGGTGATTGACCCTGCCCTCTACTCCAGGATGTAGTCAGCTTCTTTTGTTTTTACCAAATACGAGGTAGACATAAATTTTGTGTGCAATTTACTATGTTAAACTGTTTTAAATTGCACTCGAACTTTATGTCCACCCTGTATAATTCACATAGCATACAATTCACCAAAGTAAAGTGTAAAATTTAGTTGCATTTAGTGTTGCTGAAAGGGAATCATGACCAAAGGTTAAAACTAGTGGCTTCGCCAAAGAAGAAAGTCAACCCACTTGACAGCTCATCATGAAAATCCAGAATCCTGTGTGGCTGAGGGTGGAAGCAGAGAAACAAAGAATAATGTGCAAGGGAAATTCTAATATCTTCATATTTATTTATACCCAGTATTTATGTACTTTAAATCTTACTGTATGTATTACTTCATCATAGTGCTTTTCATTTCAGAAGACTTTCATGCATATACTTTTATTGGATTCTTTGTGGTAGGTAGGGAAGGTGTTAAGGTCCATTTTAGAGAGAAATTGAGAATTTCATTAGTAGAACTAGGGTCCAGAATTAAGGTCTAATGTCTCAGAGCCTAGTGCCCAATCTTCTGCTTTACATAGATTGCTGTACTTCAAAGTAGTAATTGTCATGTGGAAAGAACCAAGTTAAAGCATTTCATAATCTCATAAAAGAACTTATATCCCTTTACAGTAGTCTGTACTGTAAATAAATTTGTTTTAGCTAAGTGCTCTGACCAGTTCTGAATGGGATGATTTCTGAGTAAACAGAATATCAGACTGCCTACAGACCAAACTGACAGTTTATCCAGTGGTCAAAACTGTGTTGTAGTAATAGGCTCCAGAAACAAGTTAAAGTGCAAAGTTAAACGTAATTCTCTTTTTTCCTTGCAAAGCCAATGTCTTTGAAGTGTGATTGTTCAGTGGCTTGGGTATATCTCTGCAAGTAAATGCTGCAGGCATGTAGGGAGAGCAAGCAAGAAAGAATTTATTGCTTACTAAATTGCATAGACTAGCCACAAAGGGATTAATAGTCAAGTTTGAATATGTTAATTTGTAACTCTGATTAAATATTTTTTTCTAAGCTTGAACATTTGAAGTTATTTGAATTATATATTTAAAAGCTTTCTAGAAAGCCCTTGTTTTAATTATATGTTTGTTTTAAATACTTCAGCATCATTTCACTTAAATTTAGCTGAAATGCTTGTGTTTTTTCCTAATAAAGTGAAATATTTAGGTTGTTTCAAAAGTTTTGTCCGTTTTAATGTCATGTGTTTTTGTAGCTCCATATCTCAATAAATATTTATTCTACTGTGTCGTGGTATATACTGATCGATGGAGAATTTTGTACTCTATACATTGATGCT
>CAUYPK010022275.1:0-17119 GCA_963574355.1 Loris lydekkerianus
CCCCCCTTCCCCTTCCTTGGTCCTTTCCTCATAGTCTTGTGGTATAGTTGGGTTATAGCCTTCATGTGAAAGCTATAGTTTACCTTCATAGTAGGGCTGAGTACATTGGGTACTTTTTCTTCCATACTCTCAGTCTGGTTCTTCTTGCCTCTCACATAATTTCCCAGATGAAATCCCCTCAGGTTCATCTCAACATGCTAAATGGCCAATTATCAGGGCTAACCTAACTGGAAGACTCAAAGGAAAATGGCTCAATATGATTTTTTTTCTCTTTTTTTTTTTATTAATTTTAAATCATAGCTGTGTACATTAATGCGATCATGGGGCACCATACATTGGTTTTATAAACAGTTTGACACATTTTCATCACACTGGTTAATATAACCTTCCTGGCATTTTCTTAGATATTGTGTTAAGACAATTATATTCTATATTTACTAAGTTTCACATGTACCCTTGTAAAATGCCCCGCAGGTGTAATCCCACCAATCACCCTCCCTCTGCCCATCCTCCCCTCTTCCTTCCCTCCCTCTCTCAATTCCCCATATTCTTAGGTTATCTGGGTTATACCTTTCATATGAAAGCCAAAAATTAGTTTCATAGTAGGGCTGAGTACATTGGATATTTTTTCTTCCATTCTTGAGATACTTTACTAAGAAGAATCTGTTCCAGCTCCATCCATGTAAACATGAAAGGTAAAGTCTCCATCTTTCTTTAAGGCTGCATAATATTCCATAGTGTACATATACCACAGTTTATTAATTCATTCATGGATTGATGGGCACTTGGGCTTTTTCCATGACTTAGCAATTGTGAATTGGGCTGGCTGAATATGATTTTGACTGGATTGACTTGTTTGGGGATTGTTTATGTTTTGTTTTGTGTTTATTTTTGCTTCAGGGGAGATATGGTATAAAAATTCCTTTAAAAGAAGTACCTATTAATTCAACATCTGGGAACTAACTCTTTTCTTTCCACCTATACTTCTTCTGACAAGAAACAGAAAATTGACACAGAATTCTTATGGAGAGGGAGTAAATTTTGGCAGTGGGTTTAAATGTCAGCTCTGCATATGTGAATTCAGGAATCATTCAATTTCTGGGTGCCTCAGTTTCCTTATTCATATAATAAAGTTAATAATAGTATTAGCCTTAGGGAGTCACTATGAATAGTCATAACCTAACACAAACAGAATGTTTAAGACCCCATCTAACACATGGAAGGTGCTCAGAGATTATCACTATTATATTTTTTTCAGGTTAATATGAGGTATGTATGATGAGGTTACATATATTACTTTTGTAAGGTTAAAATCCATGTTGTGGTTGTGCCCTTCACCCGTGGAGTGTGCTATGTACCTATGAAATGTACCTGTTGGGTGGGAACTTACCTAACGCCTTCTCCCCCATTTGAATTTAATTTAGTTTTTCTCTCTTATGCACTTATACTTGTTAATCCACTGGTTTCAAATTGGTACTGAGTACATGGGATGCTTATTTTCCTATTGTGATACTTTGCTGAGCAGAATGTTCTCCAACTCCATCAAAGTTGTTACAAAAGATACAAAATCTCTATCTTTTATAGCTGAATAGTATTCCATGGTATACATATACCATAATTTCTTAATCAATTCATATGTTGAAGGGCACTTGGGTTGTTTCTGTATTTTTGCGATTGTGAATTGTGTTGTTATAAACATATTGAGCCTGCCAGAGCTGGCAGGTTTGAATCCAGCCCAGGACTGCCAAACAGCAATGACAACTACAACAACAAAATAGCCAGGCATTGTGGTGGGTACCTATAGTCCCAGCTACCTTGGGAGGCTGAGACAAGAGAATTACTTAAGCCCAAGAGTCTGAGCTTGCTGTGAGCTGTGATGCCATAGCACTCTACCCAGGGTGACAACTTGAGAAACTGTCTCAAAAAAAAAAAATTGAGTGCAAATGTCCTTATGGTAAAATGTCTTTTTGTTTTTTGTTTATTTGGGTAGACATCTAGAAAGGGAATTACAGAATCAAATGGTAGGTCTTTTAGTTTTTTTGAGGACTCTCCATACTTCTTTCCATAAAGGCTATACTAGTTTGTAGTTCCACCAGCGATGTTCAAGTGTTCCCTTCTCTCCACACCCACTCCAGCATCTGTTGCTTTGAGAGCTTATGATGTGGGTCAATCTCACTGGAGGTAGGTGATATCTCAATGTGGTTTTGATTTAAATTTCTCTGGTGATTAGGGATGATGAGCATTTTTTCATGTGTTTGGTTGGCCATTTGTCTGCCATTATCAGAAAAGTTTCTGTTCATGTGTCTAGCCCAGTTTTTAAGGGTTTTTTTTTTTTTTTTTTGCTCTTTTTTTGTTTATCTTCATGAATTCTTTGTAGATTCTGGTTGCTAGCCCCTTTGTTAGATGCACAGCATGTATATATCTTCTTCCATTCTGAAGGTTGTCTCTTTGCTTTGTTGATTGTGTCCTTAGCTGCACAGAAACTTTTTACTCCATCGGGACCCATTTATTTGTTTTAGTTACTGCTACAATTACCAGCATGGTCTTTTTCATGACTTCTTTCCCTAGGCCGATAAGATTAAGAGTTTTTTCCACACTTTCTTCTAGGGTTTTTTTATCCATCATGAGTTACTTTTGTAAGTGGTGAGAGGTGTGAATCCAATTTCAGTTTTGTGCAATTATCAATATTATTAAGTGGTAGCTTTTCAACAAACAATTAGTGAGTAACTACTAAGTGATAAACATAGTCCTAGAGAAAACAAAAGATTAAAAAAAGAATCACCACCTCTGCTTTCAGAGATTTTATACTCAGAAAATAAGGGAACTGTTGAAGATTGTCCATTAGTTTACAAAGCACCTCCCATAAGTATTTTAATTATTACCCTTACTTTAAAAAGTGAATAATAGGAAGCTCAACATTAAATGCCTCACCCCATGTCATCTACCTAGAGTGTATCCAGCCATACTTTTCCCAGGATTTTTGACTTCAGAAACTCATGCTCTTTTACTTTTAGCCCACTGAGGCTCATAAAATGTGTCAGAGAATATGTTAAGGTTCAGAATGTACATTAGCAGGTACTGTAAATGTCACTGAAAGAGAATGTGTCACTGTTTTCTCTCTTAAAAAAATGGACTTAGTGCCTAATGAGTAAAGTTATAGTAGTTATGTAGAGAGCATTCTTCATCCCCAGTTCTGAAAAGCTCAATAGCCCAGGGCTCTCTCCTACTTCAGGAAGTAGTACCTGGAAATGTGGACATTGACTCATCTTGAATCACTGTCAAAAGCCTTCCTTGCCCACTCTAAGTGTAAAACTACAATCAACTCTCTATAGGAGCATTAAAAGCTTTGGATCAATATTGAGATTGAATAATTGAGCATTTAAATGATTTCTTTCTATGGGAACAAACATATTTACTGATATATTTACTGATAGTGACAAAAGAAAGCACCACTAAAAAAACAGACAAGATTTACATGCTGCTTTTTTTGGTATCTCCAGCAAATGTTTTTACCATCCTCATAAACCTAGTTTTTAGGACAGCACCTGGCACATTGTAAGCGCCCAGTGAATAGTTACTGAATGAATGAATATTTATATTCTATATACACTATTGAAAAAGTCTTTTAAAGTCAAGTTTTTGACATCTATTAAGGTAATAAATAAGGTGAACTTTTAAGAATCTTGGGTAAGTGCAACAGTTAAGGGAAATAGCATGGTATAACCAAAGGAATTTCAGACTAGGTTTCGAAAGACCTGGGTTTCAAGCCCTATGACTGGGTTATGTTGTGATATGGAACACATTAGGACATCCTTTCCACATCTTGGTGTTCTGTTTTGCAAAATTCAAAGAGCTAGATTAATTCAGCTTTTGCTGTCTGTGTGTTTCAAAATATCATAATATTTATAGTATAGAACCTGAAAAATTAGGATCAAAAATGTTTGGTGAAAATGAATGATGGATGAATGAATGATGTCCTGTGTTTGTAACCCTACCTCTTTAAGATCCTTTCCCTTCTGGAGTTTGCCCTATCCTCCTGAAATCTTTGTCCATTAAAACCTGCTCTCAAAATAGGTTTGGTTTTATAATTGCTGTCAACTGCTGCGTAACGAATTGCCCCCCAAAACTTAGTGGCTGAAAGCAACAGTTATAATTTCACAGTTTCTATGGAACAAAAATTTAGGCACAAATTGCTTGGGTGCCTCTGGCTTAGAGTCTCTCATGAGGTTGTCAACCAAGCTGTTAGCCAGTGCTGCAGTCATGTCAAGGTTGAACTGTGGCTGGAGAATCCACTTCCAAGCTCACTTATGTAGCTGTTGCCAAACTTCCATTTCTTGCTGTGTGAACTTCCCCCTAGAGGGCCTGAATGGTCCTCATGAAAGGGCAACTGGTGGTCTGAAAGAGGAGAGTCAGAGAAAGCCAAAGATGGAACCCATAGTCATTACGTAAATAATCTTGAAAATGACATTCCTTAATTTCTGCCATATTCTATTTGTTAAAAGTGGGTCACCAAACCCAGATTACACTCAAGCCAAGGGGATTACACAAGGGACTACCAGGAGGCAAAAACGACTGGGCCATCTCAGAGCCTGGCTGCCGCAGATATCACTCATCTGCTAGTATAAATATAGATGTTGAGGTTAATCAGGAGGTGTTCATTTTATTTATGGGACATCAATCTCCGTCTACTCTATGAGAAATTTCAAGCACATTTGATATGGGGCAGAAGTTAGGCAGTGAGGTAGGAAATAGGGTGGGATGGGGAGAGAAAGGCTCACATTAAAAGTGAAACCGTAGTCATATTTATTGCATCCTACCACATGCTAAGCACCATGGTGGGCACCTGGGAAACAGGTGCAGGACAGATCCCTGGATAGCCTTGGCTGACCCAGCTTTCCCTTCACCTCGTGTGTAGTTCTCAGAATAACTGTAGCATGTGCTAGAAGCATAACATCCTGAAATAAGAATGAACTGTCTGAAACAGCTCCATTCCTGTCCCTCCTAGAACAGAATGTCCTACGACACTTTGGCCCGGCCATCCAAGTGTCCCCCGAGGGTACAAAAACAGGAATGTTTTCAGGGTCCCTCAGCCACGGTATGATGTGGAGTACACACAGATGGCGCTCCATCTGCCCGGGCAAGCTTCCTCGGTTTGCCTGAATCCCGAGGCTTCTATTGTCCCTGCTGCTCATGTGTTAGGTACAAAGTTGCTTCGCTTAAGCTGTTGTATGAGTGTCTGTCTCAACAGACCCATGTAAGTGGTACAGGAAACAGTACACAGTCAATATGCTTCACAAGTGGGTTGTATAAAGTTCAGTCAATCTTTCCCAAGATACAGTATATTCATTGTTGGCTAGTTCCCCCAAACCTTCATCACCCCACGAGGAGAATTAACTGAAAAAATTTTTGCAACCAACTTGAAGACCAGAGGCAGACTGTGCTAATGAATGAAGCACCGTTCTCTCACTATCTCCCCAACTTCTTTAAACTTTAAATAACCGTATCATTTAAACTTTCTAAATCTTTCCCCATCTGAAAAAAGTCTTTCCCCATCTGAAAAAAAAAAAAAAAAATGGTGATAGTAACCAACCTATCTGTCTTACTAATAATATTATATATTAACGAGGATGAAGTGCTATTCCTGAGAAAGGGTAATAAAAATAACAGCACTATCCCAACAAAGAAGATACTAGGATTATGGAATTCTTGGGCACAGTGAGAGAACCAACACTCAATCTCTTCCCATCTTTCAACATATATGTGTAAATATAGTGATAAGACATTTACAAAAAAACATGTTATTAAAAAGCATGAGTCTATCACAAATACTAGCCAGGGTCACCTAAATTATGCTATAGAATCAATCTTAACTCCGACTGCTTAAAACTGCAAAGCCTCATTCCTCTTTCGTGCTGTACGTCCATCCCGGGTCAGCTGAAGCTCTGCTCTGTATCATCTCACTCTGATGGTGCATCCTGAGCTCACAGCAGCCACGGGTACACATGGCAGGGAAGGAAGACACAGACTCTCACACAGTGGCTCGTCATAAGTGGCCCAGAAGTGACATGCATCTTTCCCTCTTTCCCATAAGGCAAGTCATATGGCCAAGACTAACTTCTAAGGGGGAAAGAAGGCTGGTCCTTCCACGTGTCCAGGAAGAGAGGAGCTCTGTGAGCATCGGGAAGCACCCGATGCCTTCTGAGAAAATAGAGGGCTCATATTTCCATGCTACAGAAGAGGATTAACCTGGGACAGAGCTCTAATCTGCATGCAGACTCTTTTATTTATGAATCATTTAAGATGATTTTTTTCTGAAGAATGTATTAGGAAATTTATCATCAATACTTCCTACAGTGTAGCTAATGCATATTTGCACGGAGAGGAATCTGAAGTGGTGCTGCGTGTGCACATTTGCACGCATCTGCAGGCCTGTTCTTGGGATGCTGGGAAATGGAAAGACGTGATGCTTAGGGTCAATGCTTATAAATTTCTCTTTGCAAGGTTAATGACTTAGCCCCTTCTAATTTGCGGTGCTGAAACTTGTTATAAATTTGTTAGTTTGACCTGTTTTAAGTCGACCTTCAAATCCCAGGCTGCTCTCACTTCTTCCCCCACTTCCTCTTCCTTGGACTCCTACCACCCCATTTTTCTGAGTGAATGCTGAACTTGGGCTTCAATAGTCCCAGCTTCAATGCTCAGCTTTTTCATTTACTAACTGCATTGCCTTGGGAAAGTTGCTTTACCTTTCCAGGCCTCATCTCTAAAACGAGGGAGTTGGCTGGTAGAATACTTTCTAACTGCTTACGGTTTTAAGTCAGGCTGTGAAGGCAGATAGAGAATATGTGTGTTTCTTCTTCTTTCTTGAGTTTATCAGCAACTGGAGGAGATTTCTCAGCAAAAGCTTAGTCCCCTAGGATATGACAGAATCCCTTTGAAGAGCAGTCACATTTCACTTCCTAAAATATTATTTCCTCAGTTTCCTCTTTGACAGCTTTGGAATACAGAACCTCAGCTATGAGGTACTATTTATATGTTACCCAGGCTGGTCTTGAGCTCCCAGCTTTAAGTGATCTCCCTGCCTCAGCCTCCCAAAGTGCTGGAATTACAGGCGTGAGCCATTGCTTCTAGCCTGCCTCATGTCTTTATAAAAAGCTTGATTTGGGTATTGTTTCTCTTCATTCACATCCAATAAGATTTCTTCCTTCCAAATAGTTAACATAGCTGTATTTTTTTTCTCTTCTTCCCAAATTCAGTTTCATTTTCTCAGGCCCCAACCAAAGAACCACAGAATCTTAGAGCCAGAAAAGATCTCACATACCTTCTAGTCTTCCTTCTACAGATGAGGAAAGCAAGGCCCTGAGAAATTACATGAACTGTATTTTCTAGCTTCTAATCTTTTTATGAACCAAGCTTAACATCTTTCCTGTTATAGAAAAGTATTTTTAAAAGAAAAGAAAAAAACAATGACATTCAGCTGGGTCAATAATTCTTGCTTTCACTTTAACTTGGTGATTTTGGTTCTTGGTATAATTTTTCTCATCTACGAAATCTGAGTGTTTGAGTTTGTAAACAATGTGAAGAGGAATCAGGAGAAATTAGATGCATGGTCTTTCAATTATTTTCCAAGTTAAAAATCTACAATTACTCTATAATATAGTCATTAAATCTATGTAACAGCAAAGGGAATGAACGATATGACAGGCTTATTTCCTTTCTTCCCAGTGCCATCTTACAGTTGTGGTCTTGTGGTAACATGACTGGTACAGTCAGAAACCAAAATTAGAAACCAAGCAACCACAGAGGAAAGGCTCTGGAACAATTCTAGGCCCTGACCCAGCACTTCCAGCCAAGGACACTGCGGGAGGCCATGCTTTGCTGTGCATATGGTCTCCAGTCTGAACTCTCAACCGCGGGCAACCTCCACATTCCTCACATGCATACCTAGAAGCCTTCATGCTCACTTAATTGAGACTTTTCAACAAATCCTAGAGAAAAAGAAAACTATATAATCAGTTACTTAACTAAGGACTATAACTCAACTCATTGTATGGTATCATCAACAGGTCCACCATGATTTGCCATCAGAGAAATATTGCAGGTGTTTTTCATCAGAGCCACTGATACAGGTTTTCCTAACATTGAGCTACGGCTTTTATTGTTATTTTAAAGAAAAATTGTTGTCAATCACATGAATTTTATAACATCTGTTTTCATTCTGAGTTCCTTTTTTCCAAAAAAGTTTCCTTTCCCAAAGAAGAATTACCATTGAAAACCCGGAAATTTGAAAAATTTCACAAACTCATACACACACAAAAATAATAAATAAGTTGCCAAAGTTGTAGATTCGGGGGTAAAGAAGAGGCTTCAAACAAGTCATGTTGGTGATCTAGTTTTAGAAACACCAAAATGGAAAAGAAGTTACTCTCCTCCTGCCCAATTGTGTAATAGCATAAAGATAAATCCCAATATTCACCACTAGTTTCAGATTGTTTTATTATGCCCCTGGGTTGTCTGAGGGACACACAATTATATTTGTCCTCCAAAAAGCCACAGTGAATTAGACAAACACATTAGAACCCTGGAATCCAGAACTCTAGCCCCGTACTCACCAATGACACTCAGCTGGGTCAATAATTCTTGCTTTCTAAAAAAATACAGGGATGTGATATTACTCTTTTATTAAAACAGCCTTTTGAGCTGGTCTGTTTATGTGAATTTTTAAGAAAACATTATGTTGGTGAATTATGTTACAATTAGTGAAATTTCAGGAAGGAAAGCATTCAGCACTCATATTTTATGGCCATGTCACCCGAAATATTATGGTTAGTGTCTGATTTATCAACAATCTGCTAGAGGGATGATATTCTTCTGTATTTTTAAGAGTGTGAAGGGAAGATGTGAGCAGTTATTATGTGGCTAGTGGCTGATTTATATCACTTCTCATTGCCATCAAATAATCTCGAGCAGAAAGGGGGGAAAGGTCAATTGTAACAGCACAACCTCATTGTCAAACACAGAGCATTCTCTTTACACATAGTTTCTCTATGTGAAGTTTTTTGTGACATGCAATACCGTGGCTGGACTTGCACATCAGCTGAAATTACATTTCTCACATAATTACCAAAGGTACATCCTATGGCTCTCAAGCCACAAAATGATGGTGTCGAACAGAGCAGAATAGAAAACATACCTCGGGGTTGGGAGTGTGTGAAATCTTTTCATTTTTTTCATCATAGCTAACAAACAAAATAAACACTGCCCTGACGCCCATGGTTTTGAGTCAAACATGGCGGGTAAGGTGTGGGTTAAGAGGATGCTCCTGAAATCCTGCTTGTGCCCTTTCCTGTTCTTGTCTCTCTAATGGTGTATTTCAATCACAGAGCGCCATGAGCAAGAACGAGCTTAACTCACACGACGCTGAGGTTTGGAAGAACGTGCCTGCCAGGAGCCTAATGTACTTAGTACGAGCCGGGGCTGGGTCAGGAGAGTGTCATCTGGTATCGCTACAAGGATAGGAGGCAAAGGCTATTTTAAGAACAATATGGTTTTTGGTGATCTCTGTGAAGTTTATGAGTAGTCAGGGAAGAGAACATAAAACTTGCTCTACACATATAATTAAAATACGGGGTAACTAAATTCATGTGTAAGTAATAAGAGAGTAGCACCGAGCCAGGGGAGCATAATAAGCATCCTGGTTGGAGTGAAAAGCAATTTGTGGTGGAGCTTTCAGATTCCGACTTTAGCGGACAGATTTGGAAAGCTCACGTATTGTCTTCCTGGCTGGGTAGGTTTACTTCCATAGCCCTTTCATTTAAAAAATTTCTCTAAAAATAGCAGTCAGCTTTGGTTTTGTGTTTTTTCCTACAGGAAGAAAATCACACAATTTTGTAAACAAATCACTATTTAATGGGAGCAAACGGCTAAGTTTAACAGTAATCAGTGTTTTTAACCTTCCATCCATGGTGTGGTAGGAGAGGTTACTGGGCCTGAAACTTTAGCATCTCGGAGATGGTGTCCCACACATCCGCAGGGCCTATCAAATTGCAAAGCATATTCTAAATGTGGATTTTTGAAACAGAGATGATAGATTGGGGGGGGGGGCAAGACTTTACAAAATAACAGATGTTACTGACTATCCTGGAGTTGGCTATTAAGTGGACCAAACATCTGTATGGTGGACTGACTTACTCACTTTGTCCTGAGATAGTCTCGTGTCAGGAACCGCCCATTCCTCCTGTCCAGATGGGGCAGTTGGGCTGGCTTTCATTGTTAACCATGCACTATGCAACTACAAATTGGCGGGCTGCCCTTGTGACCAAGACTTGGCCCCACATGGAAGTGTTTGACTGTTATTCCTAATAAGCCCTATAAAACAGACCTTGAATAGCCACAGACCAGATTTATGTTCATGGCTCAGGGTGGAGGAGATAGTAGGATGCAGACAGATCATAAAAGAACAAAAGATCTTCCACCTGGTTTTGTGGATCATAAGTGATCTGTAAAAAGAGGAATAGTGAACAAAATCCTATTTGTGGGCCATGGCCTCTAGAATTTCAGTATCTACTATATGTGCATATTTGGGGGAGATCAGTCTTCCTTCTTTTTAAGTGAGCTATTAGTTTGGACCATGAACTTTGCCATCCTGCATGACACTGGAGTGAAAAGAGCATTAGACCCCATCTCAACTAATACCATCATTTCCTCTCATGGAGAAAAATGTCTAAAGACTTAGCAGTCACCTTTCAACGGTGCAGACCAACCCTCTGGTCTGGCAGTAGTGTAAGGTGAAGAGGTGCACATGCTCCAGAATGGAGACAGATTGGCATCAGGCTCCAGCTCCGCCACTTCCAGCTGCTACTTTGTCTCACAGAGTCTCAGTTTCTTTGCTCATCAGGTAAGGAGACAAGATCAAGGTCACCAAAAGCTGTTCAACCCTGAATGTGGCACTTGCCCTTACATAGGCAGCATTAATAACAAGAAGAATGTTTGGATCAGGTAAGAGGAGAACATTCAGGGCCAAGAAATAACTTTTAGTGTATTGACAAGAAACAAAATACATTAAATATTCCGGTGCTGAAATTTTCTCCAGATCCCTGAGGCTTCTAGAACTTGTCTTCCAGGACCCACCGAGGGGATGGTGGGATTCCAGGATTCTCCCTTCCTGCACCTATCCCCACCTTTAATCAGAGCAGCTTTGCGCCTTTCTCTTTTACATGTTGGACTCCCATTGCAGAATATGTGTGTGTGTGTGCGTGTCAATTATCCTCACACCACTACTCAGAACTCTCAGAATGGAATATAAAATAGCTGGGCAGCCGGGGGCAAGTCAGTTACCGTCTCTGAACCTTGTGCACCTTATTGCTAAAGTAAGAGATCTGGTCTCCTTTTGGAGCTAGCAGCCTCCCCTCCCATCCTCCACCCTCCCGCTAATGCACAGCCTCCCACATAATGAGAGCAAGTGGTTTCCTTTCCCTTTCTGGTGGAGAAAAGCCATTCTCCTTCCTGGTGACTTGGGCACAAACCACTCCGCCTCTTTTCTTTTTCTTATTTGAAACTCCAACTTAACATACTCTCACCATAACAGCCCTGTGTAATTCGGTTGATTTGAAAACCCTTTTTCTGTCACTCACTCCTCCATGCCAGGGTGGAGTTCTTCCTGGCCCCTTCTCTCTCTCTGCCTAGGGCTGAGAAGAAGGAGAGGAGGAGGGAAGTTCAGAATGAACCAGGTGCTTCTCCCTGCTCTTCCTGACTTGTACTAGGTTGCCTAATATCGTCCTGGCAAAGAGAATGTGGGGGAGGCAAGTGGCTTTAAGCAATCCTGACTACACTTGCCATAAATGTCAGCTGCCCGTGTTTGTTGAACTCTGAGACTTGAATAATGTTGTGCACTTTATCTTTATAGCCTCTTTTATGCTAACAGGCCTAGGGTAGCAAAAAAGGGCAATGTACTGTAGTCTGCTAAAAGCTTTGCCATTTGATTGCTTCATAATTTCACCATTCATCTAATTTGGAGTGCACATTTGTGCAACAAACCTGTCTGTCACCCTTAACAAGCTCTTTGGTACAGACCAGAACAATCTCCCATAATGTAAACAACCTTCTCCTTCTGCAGAGAAAGCAAGCCCACAACACGTTTGTAACACTTGCAGACGTAATTGCTTTGGACTTACCCACCCATGGTATTGGATTTCTCAATTCCCAGGACTCTTCATCAAGGGATATCTTTTAAAACACTTTTATCCCTGTTCTTTCTTCAAGGTTATTCCATGTGCATGTCCTTAACACCTTCAGTGCACAAGCCGCCACGCTGGGAAATGCAGATGGGTCCTCTGTAAGATTTGGGCTTTGCCTCCTGGACAAGGGGCCTACTATAGTAAAGAGAGTGAATACATGCTTCAGAGTAAGACATATGTGGTTTTTACTTTGGGTCTTCCTCAGTAGCTTCATGATCTTGGAAAGTAAATCATTCTCGTCTACCTAAATTTCTTATTTGCTAAATGGGATTCTGATATTACCCGCTATAAATTGGTGGAGACCCATAGGACAATAAATACATCCATCATTAACAATGTTTAGAAAGTGAATTGAATACCTTTATGTCTCATCTCTTCTCTGCTTACCCATCTCATGACTCCCCACTTGACTCCCTGGATCAGCTACCATCTCCCTCATACACATACAAACACACATACAGCAAGAGAAGGACAGGAGGGAGCAAAAGGGAGAGAGAAAAGAGTTTACAATCAAGCAGATACAGATTTAATTTCAATTCTCTAACTGCTTCCCTTAGGACCGAGACCCTTCCTTCTTTAATGAAATCTTCTCATTTGCACTATATATTAATAATAGCCAACATAATTGAATTGGAGGAAAGGTAGAGAATAGAACATACCACATTCCCATCAATCTGTATAAATTTTCAAATGTCTGGAAGAATCTAAGTAAGTATAAGTCGAAAAAAATTTTCTAAAGAGATCTACAAAGTCACATGGTAGAAATATCGGGGCTGCCGAATCAAAGAGGACGATGCCAATTATGTCTTAAAATAGATAACCAGCCCCATTAACTTTTTTTTTACTGATTGACAATGTTGACTATTTGTTCTCATGTCATATAAAAACAAATCATACATGGCAAATGTCATGACAGTCATGGGACCATTGCTTAATTATAGCTTCAAAATGGGGTGAATGAGTCAAGCACCTCTTTCTTGAATGAGCGAGTGGAAAAGGAGATGACAGATAGTTATTTACCTTTACCTTTATGAAAACATTCAATGGTGATAAGATAATGGGTAAGAAAACAAGATGTGAAGTGGGTAAAATATTATAGAAAGGTAACACAATGATCAAAGGGTAATTTTAAAAATTGATACATTCTAATTCTTTGAGCCTAGAGGTAGGTATTTCAGGGAAACCAAGGAGCTCATAGGGTTATTTGAGCTTTTGCTTTGTTTTGTTTTCCATCTATTGAAGACTGCAACTATATAGTTACATGTTTATCACTCCTACCAAAGCAAAAGGTTCTAGAGAGCAATACTCCACTATAATGACCCAGAGTCCAGAGCCAGACCCAGCCTACAGGATGCAGAGACAATAATAACAGCAATAAGAATAACAATGGCTGGTGCAGCTAGAATAATAATAGTCAACATTTACTCAGGCCTTACTATGACTCAGACACATGGCTCAGAATTGTATGTTACATATATGCCCATATATTTACATCTTCTTTTAGTACTTGTGAGATCCCTTGGTAGAGATACTAGTTTTTCACCATTTGCGGAATTCAATTTAACATATTTCTGTTATTAATAGTTTCCAATTCCTTATCAAGTCATTCTTCCGAGAGCCATGGCTGTCTAACTCAGATCACAGAAAGTCTCCTGTGGGAAGCAGACACCTCCAGCCAAAAGATAGTATCCCTGCCAGACACAAAGCAAAGGCCAATCTGTCCAGCCCTGAGACTGTGAGGCAAAAACCTTAATCAGGACTATTCCCAAGTATAGAGATTGTGTGTGATTTTATTTTGTCCTAGTGTACTTATTTATATAGTCCAAACATCAAACAATGAACATAAATTATTTCAAAATAAATAAAGACATGGATTTAAATTAACAAAAAAAAATTGATGCCAGGACACATTAGAATCAGTATTACAAAGGAAAAATAAGGTGTGATGTCATTATGAACACTGTTCAATGGTTATTTGAGATTTCTGTCCATTTTGAGGCCTGAATTATATAAGCCTTGAAAATCATATTAAAAATGATGTTTGGAAAGAAAAACAGGACCTCTCTTGGAAGGTTAAGAAAGCTGGAATGAAAAAAAAAACAAAGAGGGACAACTTATCAACTGAATTCAAGTGAATGAAAATTGTCATAAAAATGATATTGACCAGCTGTTCATACCCCCATTTAGGACAAAACAAGAAAGAAATGCCTCGCAGTGCAATGAGTTTGTTTTTCAACAGTAAGATGACCTTCTTGAAGACAAATGTGATAGACTTTTAAAGTTCATAGCTCTCTATCCATGGAAATGCCTGAAACTAATGTAAACAGACAACGCTTTAGAGGTCTGCTTATAGAATTTTGCACAGAGCCTGGAGAAATTACATTTTTGCAAGTTTAACCCCAGTCTGATCCATCCACTTCATCTATTAGAGTTGGGATGGGAGACATTTCTACAAAACAAAGTTTCTTCCTGGTGTGTTTAAGTTAACTCAATTGTAACCTCACTAATATCTAACTTATAAAATAGTTGGGCAAAATTTAGCCTCCTCTAAAATATTTTCTCTAAAAGAAGCTTTGCAATATAAATGATTTCAGAATAATATTGGACCTCCACTCACATTTTCTTTCTTCTAAACCATATTGAAAACTAGAATTATAATTAGACATGGTGGAGTTATTCAATTTGAAATCATCAAATTGGTGATCTCAAAACTATGCTATAAAGGTCTCTTTTTTTAGGATAAATTAAAAGGACAGCCATGTTCCTGCTCAAAAACCTCAATAGATCTAGTTTTCTATATTTCATATTTGTCTAGTATTTATTCAATGATTAGTCATTAAACATGGCACACCAACTCAAATATTTATGTGATAATTTATGACAATACTCAAAGAACTTTTATATCTATACTCATCTATTTCTTACAAACATATTACTAAGGTTCAGACTATTATCATTTTAATAATTCTGAAACTAAGATTCACAAAAGGTAAGTGACTTGCTCATGTTTACTCACATAGTAAGTACTCAAGACTTAAACTGGGGTCCTACGACTAATATTTAAAATCTCTTTCTATTTCACCATTCTGCCTATATTCCCCATCCTTGGGAGTTTGTAGTATATTGGTGACATGCAGTTAAAAAGGTAGAGAGTATTAATATCAAATAACTCAATAGGGCAATGTAAAGTCATAGGAGCTCACATAATTAAATAACTAAATTTCAGCATAAATTATAAGAATTTAGACAAGCAGGAAATCATGGTGACCAGAGGAGTCAAGGATTGATTAAAGAAATACAATTTGATATGCTAAAACACGGAAAAAGTTTTTCTGACTAAGAAGTGAAGGAAAAAATATTTCATGAAAAGAAAATGGCAGAGGCACTGAGTGGGAACCTCAGTGGTGTGTTCAGAGGACCATGAAGAGATTAGCAAGAATCCAGAGTCCACACAGAGTCAGTGAGTCTTAGGGTAGGATCTGGGAGAAACTTGAAGGGGGGTAGAATTAATATTTACTAAATGTCTTTTTGCTCAAGGTGCTTTATAAGCCTACCATGATTTAGTTCTCAGGTACCCTAGAAGTGGTTATTATCCCCATTTTCAAGAGAAGGAAACTGAGATTTCAGCCATGTGCATCCAAGATCACACAGCTACCACAGTGAATGATAAGAGATGGCCACAAAATCTTCCTATCCTGGAAAGCATTCACATTTTCAACATGCCTTGGCCTCTTCCCCCAAAAGGAGATGTATGATTTCTCCAGCCCCTGAATCAAGATTGTATTTGGGAAAGAAATGTGGCAGAAGTGGCATAATGCACATCTAACTCCAAGGCAAGGACCTCAGGGACCTTGCAACTTCAGTTTGTGTCAGCCTAGAACACCACCCTGAGACCACAATAAGGGGCAGCTGGCCTTGTCTCCTGGAGGACGAGAGACCCCTTGGAGGAGCACCAAGGAGCTCAACAAGAGCCAGCATTACTACTAGATATTTTCTACTTGCCGCCCCTGATTGCAGTTGCATGACTAAGACGAGGTGAAGATGGCAGCACACAGCCAACACAGCACCGTGAGAAGTCATAATTCATATTGACAGGGATTTCTAAGCCTGATTCTTTCTGTCATACAGTGCCTCTTCCAGAAATGCCAGGTAATGAGATTCAAAGTTTTCTGGTTCTTAATTGGGGACTACTTAGAGTATTTGAGTGATAGAGAAATGAGGTGACAGTTTAAACATGTAGAGAAGAAAGTGGAGGCACTTAGTGGCTGTAATAATCCTAGTTGTAGTTACCGAGTACCCTAAGGATTATTTGACCAGAGAAGACAAATTGACTACCGAGGATCCATTCTTCCCTTCTTTCTGAGTAATAAAACACCCCAAATTTTCCAATAACATGGCCATGCAGAATAAAAGCTACACTTCCAAACCTCCCTTGTAGATAGCTGTAGCTCAAGACTAAGATTCGGAAGTGAAATTATAACAAAAAATTATCCAGCTTTTGCCCCTTGTTTTCCTTCTCCATTCATACTACTTCTGTCCTGAAACACAAGTATGAAGGCTCGTACTTAACCACCATCGTGGAGCGTGAAGACACGGGTCACACATTAGATACAACAGAGATGAAAGATGCCAGGAAGGCTATGTTGAATATTGGGATGAAAATGTGTCAAATGGTTTATGAAGCTAGTATATGATGCCCCATGATCATATCAATGTACACAGCTATGATTTAATAAAAAAAAAAAAAAAAACAACAACCAGAAAAATTTGGCTCTCCGATTTGGGCCCCCACCACATGGCTTAGGAAGCCAGCTGAATTTTGTAAGCGTTCCACATTGTATATCAAATCAGCACACCGTACCCCATAAAATGCATCAATGTGCACA
>CAUYPK010022276.1:0-25422 GCA_963574355.1 Loris lydekkerianus
TGGGCACTTGGGCGTCTTCCATGACTTAGCAATTATGAATTGGCCTGCAATAAACATTCTGGTACAGATGTCTTTGTTATATTGTGACTTTTGGTCTTCTGGGTATAAACCTAGAAGAGGAATTATAGGATCGAAAGGCAGCTCTATTTTTCATTTTGTAATGCCTCCCTGCTCACACTGCATAGTTTCCTTGTCAGTTCCTCCTTATCCGTCTCCCCTGCCTCACTTTCTTAGTCTCCATCAATGAGAAGGAAAGAGAAACACGACCAGCACACACAGCCTTGGGTAAGTGGACGATCCACACGGAAACACCAGGTGCTGGAGTGAACTGCACGGTGCCATGGAACTCAGACTGGGAGAGCATCTAGCTAAGCGGCCCTGATTCATTTCCATAATTTAATACTTCCTTGACTTCTTGGCTGTGAAACTGAACACCAACACATATCAAAAGTTTCTTAAGCTATTGCAATTTCTATTGTAAAACACTTTAATAATATATAATTTGTCAAGAAAATGCATTGTAGGTAGAGGGAAAAAGTGTTCTAATTCACCCAACCTCATTTTTCCATGTGTACAGTTGAGAAACTCTATGAGGCCTGAATATTAACTTCACACACTTGGATAAAGTACTACCTAGCTCATTGCTGAATATCACCACCATCTTGAAGTATTCCCCATGGGAAGCTGTGCACCAACACCAGCATCTAGTCCACCCTTCAAAGCAATTTTTGAACTCTATTTCTGGAATGGCCATTAGAGTTGTTATCATATTATCCTGATGTTCTAAATGTCATCAAAATGTCTCCCTTTAAATGTTGTCTTTATCTTAGGGTGAGGAAAAAAAATCATTGCCAGACCTGGTGAGTAGTGAGAGTACTCCAATACAACTGTGAAAACTCCCTCACAGACCGTGTGAGCTGGTGCATTGTTGCGATACAAAGGACACCCCTTTGCTGTGCTAAAGTTTTCAGTTAAGACTTTCCTGTTTCTCTGTTGATGGTTACTTGCTCTGCTATGCTTCTTGTAGTCAGTGACAATTTTAAAGAGCAATTTGACAAATGTTTGCAATGTTTTCATCAGTTCTGCTCATGACTGGCCACCCTGACCCCTCTTGATCAGTGATGCTCTCTCTCCCCTAAGAAAAACATTTCATCCATGTGTACACTGCTGTTTTTCTTATGGTATTATCCCCATAAACTTGGAATAACATGTCTGATTTCATTTCCACTCTTACCAAGTTTAATATAAGGAAATGTAATGTTTGTTCATTGTTCTAATTCAAGCTTTGACATCCTCATGTTGGCACACAAAATCACACAACAACAATAATGAACACCCCTCAGCAAGACATTGACATACACCAACAGGAACGCAGCTGTGAGACACTGATGTACCAAGGTTATGAAACCTGAGTTGTTTGTACAGTTCTGCCAACTTAAGCTCATGATGTTGGATCTCATATACATTACAGAGAGTTTGCTGTTTCAAAATTTGGATTATTTGGTATGAAGCAATTGTGAGAAAGAATAGTGATTGCTATTTATTATTAACATGAATAAGAGCTTTTCATGCATAGTATAGAAACCATGTTATTAAACTTATAAACATATTGTTCAAGAAATATTGTGTTTGATTCCACTACCTAAAAACATACATGTAACTGATTTGTATTCATAAGGACCAAAATATAAGGCACAGCCTTCCTCACCCAGGGAAATTTGGGCATAATGAGAAGTTGTATTGGAGCATAATACGAGTTATGAAGTTTGAACAAAGCAACAAGTTTGAACAAAGCAACACAACAAAATAAGAGACCAAAAGGGAAGTTTGAAGACAGAAGGAAAAGTAACAAGAAACATTTCCTTTCAATTTATTGTTATTTATTTTGTCTTTGCCTATGATCATAATTTATGGAAGTTGGAATCACTATTATACTTTATCGAAATCCCTACCTTCAAAAATTAACAACAAAATATCCAGAGTACCTCCTGAGATTTACTTTGTATAAGTGAAGCTCTGTATGATTTGGGAAATGGAGGTTAGGATCAAAATATACATATATGCATGCGTGCACACACATGCACACAGACATCAGAAGAGGATTCCAGTGTCTGGTAAATGGCAGGAGGGAGTATTCAGCTTAACTTTGTTACTGGAACAACAAAGAATTGCCATCAAATTTAGTAATGCCCCACTGTGGGAGGCAGACAGGCTGAATTCTTCACAGACTTTCCACCTCTGGGTAAGGTGCCCGGTCAGGGGAATGTGTGTGTGACTATCCCTGCCTGGAGAAATGAGCAGAGAAAGCAAGCTGAGAACATTAACCAGTAGCTTAGGCTGGAGAAGCTGAGATGATGCCTGAGGAGATAAGACTCGCTCTCCCCTCTCTCTCTTCTGGTTGCATTGTTATCTGTCCACCTCAGATGTTCTATCACCCCAGGTCCCTGCTTATTCTTTCCCAACCTTCCTGGGGGTTGTCGTCTCCCTCTCTCATCCTTAGCCTTGACTGCTGACTACTAACTGCTGTGTCTCCTTGCGTGGGTACTCCATTATGTACCCAATAAAAAAACTTGGGGAAGTAGGACAGGGGCTGCATTGTTCTCATGCTGCCACCAGGCACATGGCACAGTGTATGCCTTTACTGAATTCCATTTTTATACACTAAGTTTGTTGTAGGTTTTGTGATTTCTTCAGCACTGTCTCCCTTGTTGGCCACCATCCCAGGTTGGGGTCCACCAGACACCCAACACCCCAGTGCCTACAAGATAAAGTACTTCCTATGGGGTCAGGTCCTCTGGGTCTGACTGTGCCTATCACTCCATCCTCCTCTTGCACAACAAACCCTGGCCTATGCATACTCCAACCACATGTACTCATAAAGTGCCTGCTCCTCCTTGTCTCAGAGCTCATGTGGCCCAACCAGCTCCTTCCCTGCAATGCCTCACATGTTCAGACATGAGACATATACTTTTTGTTTTTTCAGATGAAACCTCTTTCTAATACCATTTCATCCACTCCACATATAAAAAATTTGATGTCTCATCTGGCTGCCCAACTCCCTCAACTTTTAAAACTCAGTTGAAACTTCATATGCAAATAGAAAAGACTTAGAATTGTCAAAACATAAACAAAGTTAGAAGACTTATGTGCCCCAAGTTTAAAACTTACTACAAAGTTATGGTAATCAAGATAGTGTATTACCCGAATAAGCATAGACATATGGATCAATATGAATAAAATTGAGAGTCTAGAAATAAACCCATACATCTGTGCTTAAAGAATTTTCAACAGAGATGTTGAGACAGTTAATTAGAGAAGAATAGTCTTTTTATCAAATGGTACTGAGACAACTAGCTATCCACATGCATAAGAACAAAGCTGGACCTCTGTATAACACCACATACAAACATGAATTCAAAATTAATAGTAAATCTGAATGTAAAAATTAAAACTGCAAAATTCTTAGAAGAAAACATAGGTATATTCGTTGTGAACCTAACGAAGGCAATGTTCCTTAGAGCACAAGAAACCAAAGGGGAAAATAGAAAAATAGAATCTCTTCAAAATTACAAACTTCTATTCATCCAAAGACATTATCCAAATGGTGAAAAGAGACCCCACAGATTAGGAACAGGTATTTATGATATTTTTAAATTAAATACTGACAAAGAACTCATAAGACTGTATATTAAAAATGACATAAATTAAAAGAAATAAAAAATGGGTGAAAGATCAGAATAGACCTTCTCTAAAGAAGTTCTACACCTGGTCAAACAGCACGTGAAAAATTGTTCAACATCACTATTCACGAGGGAAATGCAAATCAAAGCCACCTTGGTTCACAATGAGTATAATTTAACAATTAAAAGATAAGGAAGAAAAATAAAGAAATCAGAAAAACAGCAAGTGAAGGCAAAAATACAGAAAAATAGGGTCCCTCATATATTGCTGGGTGGGAATGTAAAATGATATAGCTTCTATAGAAAACAGTTTGGCAGTTCTTTAAAAAAATTAAGAGTTACCATATAACCTAGAAATTGTATATACCCATGAGAATTAAAAGCATAGTATGTTCACTCAACAACTTGATTGAAATTTATTTTCCAGTCCACGGGTGTTCAAACTTTTTTTTCCTCTGCTGCACATTGGAAGAATAAGAGTCATGTTGGGCCACACATTAAATACACAGGTAAGGAAAGCTGATTAGCAAAAAATGGTCCATGTGTAGTGTTCACGATATCTGACACCACAGATAAGTTAAAAGAAAAAAAAAAAAAAAAACCTCAAAATCAACATGCAGCCCCTAGGCCACAGGCCGGACACCACGTTAGGCTGCAGAGCACGTCCATCCTGGCCAAATCTCATTCCTGTAACACTTTATTCTCTTCTGGACTCACTGTTATTTTATATGTATCTGTCCCTTCTGGGTCTTAACTTCTTGAATGGGGCACTCTTTCTCTTGCTTTCTGTGATTTCATATAGTCACTTGAGAAAAGTTTATTATCACACCAAGGAGTGCACGGGTAGGTAGTGTAAATTCACCATGAGGAAGGGCAGACGCTGGGAGCCTTCTCGATGCTTCTTTACCTGAGCAACACCAAAAGCTTAGCATCTTGGATACTGTGGGGGCCCCTTGAAGAGGCTCTGCTGACACCCAGAAACCTCTATGATGCCCTGCTGAGAACTGCCTAACCTTTCCCTATAGAACAGAGAAGGGGACAAAGAGCTGTTCAGCTGCTCCAGGTCCTACAACGAATTCCCCGGTCCTCCTATAATACTGCAGGAGTCACGGGTGGGATTGTCCCAGCAACTGAGTGCTGCCATCTCATCTGTGAGCAGTAACCACAGTGCACATTTAGAGATTTTCTGCAGGTCGTTTCCCTCTGCCCTTGTCACTGTCCCAGTGTAAGTCACCTGGCCATCCCTGCATTACAAAGTATTGCCTGGGGAAAGGCAATCATTTTTCATCAAGATCTACTCCATTATGTTCAAATGTGATTTCATGGCAATATCAGTGATATCATAGTTAACTGCAGATTTATAAAATTGAGGTACTTTATTATATTTGACAAGAGAAAATTTATTACAGTTCTTCAATGTCTGTGTCTTATGTCTTATACTACCTACTAAATGACAATATGAGATTTTGAGTTGTATTTGCAAAAATAGAAAGAGCATGTGGTGAGAATCAGATGGAGTCAGTCAGGCCAGGGCCACCGTGACACCACCGGTCTGGGAGATTTAGTTCCCAGTGACCTTTAGTCATGTCCCCCATTTTTGTTGTTTTGTGAACTCAGCTTTAACCTGAAGGTATATATCTGAGTAGTTTAGGGCGATTGATTTAAGAGCTTAACTTTTGAACTAGAATGTTGTCATATGGGTCATGGGTTATGTCAATTATTATTTATTACAGACCATGGGTCATGGCAATTACTATTGTTTCAGGTAAGTGTTAATTACTGTTGTTTAAGATAAGGGTTAGTAAGGTTCTTGCTTTTAACTTATATGTGTAAAACTGTGTGTGTTTGTGTGTGTGTGTGTATGTTTTTTTTTTAACTGGGAAATTCTCACTTTAGGATTTAATTTTTTCTGAAGTATCTATATAGACACAGTAAATAACATTTAATACTGCACAAATTTTTCCAGTGTAGCCAACGGGCGACCTTTGTTGAATCTTAAGGCTTCAGAGTAAATATGACTACTATATATAATTCTATACTCTTTGGCCAGTCTCTTAGTCCCATTTAATAGATCAAATTAGTCAAATAGTTATGTTTCATTTTATGAGTTGACAGTACAGACAAGGCTGGGATTTAAAGGTGGGCCACAGCCTCTTTTCTCTTTGAATCATTTTTCTCTCTCCAATTTCTCTCTTTACTAAAGACAAATTATAGTAGAATTAACTTATTTGCCAAAATAAACTGTACCTTCGGTATACTGGGTCTGATTATTTGCATAAAGTGCAGTAAGAACAATTAATTATTAGCCATCAAGGATCTTCTTTCCTTTAAAATTGACTTTGCTGGAACCTTTTATAAAGAATATCAGGCTGGACTTTTTGAAAGCCTTTCAGATCCCAGGTTTCATCTGTGCCATTAGATACCTGTATGTGTTGGGTAAATACCTCTTCTCTTGAGGTCCCCGAGCACATTTCAATTCCGGACCCATCAGCAAGTGACCTTCATTACTTACCACAGATCAGGAAATGTTACTGATGGGTATCTGGCCAGTTTTCAAAGGGCTTTTTTTTTTTTTTTTTTTAATTGGTCTTATAAAGTCAACCTTAATTCCTTAACACAGTCTGGACACCTCTGGAAATGCTATTCTAGCCAAAGCCTTGGTAAGATAACCAGTGCGTTCATCATCTCCTATAGAATAAAATAGATTCTTATTAAACTTATGCAAATAACTGTATTGTCAGAAATTAAGAATACTAAGTTTTACATATACCCTTGTAAAACTTAGTAAATGTGGAACGTAAATATCTTAGCAAAATAACTAAGAAAATGCCAGGAAGGCTATGTTAACTAGTGTGATGAAAATGTGTCAGATGGTGTATGAACCAAGTGCATAGTGCCCCACGATCATATTAATGTACACAGCTATTATTTAATTTAAAAAAAAAGAAATTAAGAATACTTACAAATGACTTTCAAATTCTGGAGAAATAAAGGAGAGAGAAAAAAATATATGTTTCAAATTCTGCTCATAAGTACATACATTGCTTGAAAAGCTACAAATAGCTCAAAAGACAGAAAACAGTTTTCTTGACTTATGGAAAACAGAACACAGAAAGAATCAGCAATATTTCGAACAAAAAATCATAACAAAGTAGCCCAGTTCCACATAACTGAGTTCTGCTCTTGTTTGAAGTTAGATTACCAATACTCGTAGACATGTTAACTCTCCAATGAAAGTTCTAGAAGTCTGTCCTAACATATATCGTTAGTAATAATTTTAATTCACCTAAAAAAAAAAAAAAAGTGTTTTTTTGTGTTTTTTTTTTTTTGTTTTTTTTTTTTTGTTTTTGTAACCGGCGGAACCCAAATTTTATCCCAAAAACAAAAAAAAAAAAAAAAAAAAAAAAAAAAATAAGAAAGGCTGATGAATTCTCTCGAATTAAAATTCCTGGTGTTTTTGGAAATTGAGTAACTTCGGACTGGAACTGTGGTTTTGTAAATTGAAGTACAGAAGCTTCTTGGAGAGGTGACTCTCACCATTCTCCAGAATCACTGGCCTTCTGACTAAGTTTAGTGGACCTGTGCTGTCTCACCACCCCTGATAGTGATAGGTGGCCAAATCCTCTGTGCGATACAAGACTAAAAATGGAACAAAATGTTCTTGTCCTGTGTTTTGTCCTTGGTTTAGGACAATTGTGCTATCACACACCACACACTTGAATTATCCACGTAACTTAATTATAGATTTTTAAATAATAATGTGTTGAGGTTACCATTCTTTCAGAAAATGATACCTGTCTTCTGAAGTATCATCTAAGCGTATAGATTTTCACACATTTCCTTACTAGTTTTGAATCTTTTTCCCAAAGAGAAATTAAGTTTATCCCTTAATTATATTATGCTTCTTTTACCTCTGAACATAGGATCTATTTAGATATGTGGTGGACGTGCCCCATGGGGGGTTAGCACAGTATATTTTATCTAGGTGATCTGAGTCCTCCAAAATCATAGGCAATTTTAAAAAGTGCATTTTTATGTACAGTTCTCAGGGAACAACATCTGTTTCTCAAAGCATCTTAAGTAATGATCGCCACTTCTATTTTATGGCCTTTCTCACATTCCTTCTTCACTTAGGAATAGCATATCCTCGTTATCCCACTAGACAGCAAACAGGAGTAAGGATGAATATAAGGCGTCATTCACAGGCTCGGGTTAGTTAATCATGCAATTAAAGAGACAAGTTTTTTTATTTCTTCTTTCCTACATGGAACAGGGCACACATGTGACCTCTGAGACCCGTGCAGTGATAGAAATCTAAAGTTGTGAATCATTATACACACTAAGAAGAGAGAGAGAGAAAAAAAAAAAAAAAGCGGGGTCTTTGGACCCTGACCTACAGTGGTGAGCCAGCTGAACCTCACAGTTCCAAGTTGGGCGTCCTCGAAGCCCAAAGCAGGATCGTCCCATCCAACCTCCTCGTCAGGCTCTCTACCTTGTGATTCCTGTGTGACGTGCCTGTCACTGTTTGCAACACTGACTCCAGGATTGAACTTTGTTTTCCTCGGGCAGGCTGAAGATGAGCTTTGAACTACCTACCAGCCACACTCTTTCCCCCTCCCTGGGGTCCTGCGGCTGTGCCACAGGCTGTCTGGAGGCTGTGCCTCGGGGCTTTCTCAGACGACTGCTGGGCTGTCTCCAGTTCAGCTGCTCTATTCTGAGCACCCACTGCCAGCTTTGTTACCTGGCCCTGTTCCCTCCTCCCATGCACTGTCCTAGACTGGGCTGTGACACCTGCATTTCCTTAAGTTCACCTCCCCATTAACCTCACCTGTTGTGCCAGGCACCAGCCGCAGGGCAGGGCCAATCCTGGGAGTGTTCCTTGCCTATCTAGACTTTAGAGAGCTGGGTTTGCCTGGGACACCACTCCTGACACTCAGTCCTTGTTTTTATGTTTGTTTGTTTGTTTTAATTACTTATTCTCTGTCCTTCCTAAATTAATGGCCTGCCTAGCACCCTTACACTGACTTAATACAGAGCTATTATTGTCTTCACTAGACTTTTAAAGAACGGGAGGGATTACACATACACAAAAAGGTAACCATTTCAAATTGAATATATTTTATTCAATTTACCTCCCATCACTACACTGAACATGGATCAGACTTTTCCTGTCACAGGGATTTTCAATTCAAGAACCCTCCTCCTTCTCTGTGGTTAACTCTCAAATCCCTGTGCTCCCTCAGCTTGGAAGTTTAGTCCTTCACACCAGAACCACACTCCCGACACGGCTTTGTGTCGTAAAGACTCTTTCCTGTGCTTTGCTAGTGCAGAATCTATGACAGACCAGTTTCTTCTTTGAAGGAGAGAACCAGAATTAAATTCTTAGGTGGAGACCCACACACTTCTCTCATCGGAGCCTACGGATGGTAGGGGACTGGGCTCTTACTGATTATACTAACTTCCAAAAAAGCCCAGACAGGTTACCCAGACTTGATCAGGCACAGAGAATAGAAAGGTACCATAATAGTTTTTGCACTCAGCATTTTTGTTTGTTTGTTTTTCTTCTTGAAGATAATAAAAATAGAGGCATGCTGAAAAATTATTTATCTTTCCTCTGGACTTTGCAGAATAATTAAGGAAACCGCTTTCTTCTACTTTTTTGTTTGTTTGTTTTTGTAAGAGCTGACATAACAAAACAGCACTGACTAGGTGGCTTAAATAACAGAAATTTATGCCCTCACAGTTCTGGCCTAGTTCAAAGTCAAGGCATCTGCAGGGTTGGCCTCTCTTCCCTGTGTTTATGCATGGTTATTCCAGTCTGTGTCTTAATCTTTTCTTATGAGGACACAAATCATGTAGCCTTCTGGTACACCCTAATGTGTGCATTTCAACTTAATTTGCTTCTTTAAAAACTGTCTCCAAATACAATCACATTCTGAGGCCTTAGGGGTTAGTACTTTGACATGTAAATTTTGAGAATACACAGTTCAGCCCCCAAATGCCTCTGGACTAAATATACTGAATATCATCTGGACTCCAAGGTCAGGTGTATTGGGAAATCTTAGTTTCAATCTAAGTATTGTCCTCAGACTACCTAGTAAGTGCCTGTTGTCTTATGGAATTACTCACAGCAAACCCTTTTACTCTCCGATGTTTCCCGGGTGGTCTGAGTAAGGTGCTGTTACTCCTGGGCAGGCTTTTTTTTTTTTTTTTTTTTTGCAGTTTTTTGCCAGGGCTGGGTTTGAACCTGCCCCCTCTGGCATATGGGGCCAAGTACCCTACTCCTTTGAGCCGTAGGTGCCACCCAGACTTCTTGGTTTTGTCCAGTTTTCCCTGCTAACTAAAAGGCACTCCGGGAATGAGTCTCCAGGCTGAGTAAGGTTGCTGAGTATTAAACTGGGCTGGGCTTACCTGAAGGAACATTTACTATGGATTCCAATACTGAAATGACTGAGACTTTCCAAAAGATACCATGGTAACAACTTAAGTGTGTTTGCAGAGAAGCACAGGTAAACACACATTTCAGTGAGATGTATTCTAGAAATAATTGCCTAAAGCACATTATCTCTTTAGCCTATTGCTTGAAAAATGTGTGTATCTGTTTATCTTTAAAGCCATCACTTTCTCATTTTTCCCAGGATAAAATTGCATTTTATATTCTGTCACTGGAAATGGGAAAAAAATCACTCAAGGGACTGATTAAAGAACACAGTTTAAGAGTTTTGTTCAAATTTGTGGGGGGGGTTTGTGTGTGTGTTTGTTAGTTTGTTTGTATCAGACTTTTGAACATGGTTAGCAATGAACTGGAACAGATCATGCTGGGGAAAAGATTACTCAGGATATACCGACTTTCTAGACTGTAGACTACACCAAAAATTCAATTATAAATCTAATTACACCTTTAATTGTTAAACAATCAACCAGATTGTTTCTGTTGCTGGCTGTTTTGTTTCCTGCTGGCTCAGAAACAGCTGGGCCTGCAGGTGTTAGCTTTGCCACTGCACGTGACCTGCTCAGCCTCGCCCTTTCCTACATCCTGAATTACTCTTTACATTACGTCTCAAGCTACACAATCTGCAAAGCTGAGGTACTAATCATACATTTATCTGTAGGGGCCTGACACTGGGGAAGGATTTGTGGCAGGAAGGAAAACGGGTGGGAGCTGCAGCCCAACAATGCCATGGTAGGATTGAAAATAATAGTCCTTTCAGATGTGACTCTTAAGAAGCTTGAAAAAAACATTACAATACTAGCAGGTCTAGGCGTTCTATAGTAAAGAAGTCTGTGTAGCTTAGTTTGAACCTCCATCTCCTTAACAAATGTACTAAACATACTTTTGTAAGTGCATTCAAGCCACAAGCCTGAGAAATTAATGGGAATGGGAGGGAAGAAAAGAGAAGAAAGGCTCTTGGGATCCAGGTGCCCAACAGAAAGCAATGAAGGAATCACAGAGAATCACACGGGGTGGGAAGGTGTGCATGTGTGTAAGTCACAATGCTTGTAAAAAATAGATGGCATCATTTATTGTTACTTAGGCATCAAGGAAAGAAAGTTCATTGCTTGACTTGTTTCCAGCATACAAAGGTATTTACACATGGAAAAGAGCAACCCAAGCGACTTATCCCAAAGATGGTCCACGTTTATACTCTTGAAGTCTTAACAGTTTTCTTCCCCCCAAAACACCATAATATTCCAAAGATTTAATTTTTTTTTCACTGAAAAGTTCAGGACTGAGCAGCTGCTATGATAGACAAACAAAAGTAGACACCTTTTTTCCATACAAGACACATCTCTCAAATGAAATCGTATGGAACTGAAATTTACAACGCCCGCAGTTTGAAGGAAATGCAATAACGCTTTAGAGCGGCATCACAAGGTTTATTTTAACATACTTAAAATGCAAAAACTCTTCAGAGAATTCTAAACATGGAAAATGTTTACTTTAGGAGGAGCACTCAGCTATGTTTTGGTTCAACACTAATCCATAGAAGAATTCATGAAGCATACCTAATGCAGCTCTCAGAGTCTACTTAGTGAAGACAGTTTCCAAATAACTCAAGTGGTAAAAAGTACAAACTTCAATTATTAAGATTATGTACATAAACCATCTATTAAAATAGTAGGTAGCTACTAATTTTTTTTTTAAATCATGCTGTATTAGACGTTTATTCTGGAGTACTCATCACTCCAAGGGAATTTTCTTCAATGGTGAAAATTCTCTACAGAAACAAAAATGGCTGTTAAGCCCTGGGAATGTGCTAGTGTGACTACATTTTAAAAATTTATTTCATAATGAACTTAAAGCTAAGGATAGTCACATATGGCTAGTGGCGACCATATTGGACAATGCACCTCTAGCCCCTCTACCAAGAATGGATTAATTGAATTTCTGTGGTAAACATAACAATGCTTTGTCCAGATGTCCCACTGTGATGCTCCATCCTGTCAAGAGAGAACTCTGTCCCAAGTGCTATCAGTGCTGTTGACAGCCAGCCTCCAGCTATGCAGACTTTCAGGGTTGCCTTAGTCACAGAGAACCACTTCACCCCAGGCATGCCTTTCGTGGGAAGACACACCTCCTTCAGAGGAGGTTGTAAGACCCGGCCGTTTGGAACACTAGCAGACAAGTCTGCTAAGATGTATTTTCACCTGTGCTTGGACTGTTTTGCAATTCCACTTCTCTCACTCCCTAATTCTGTTTTTGCTTCCTGTTTTCCAGAGGGGTTTATTTTTAATAAAAATCTTGCAAACTAAATTCTCTCAGTGCCCACTTCTGGACAAGCCCAACATGATCATTAGCTAGCAACTTATATGAACTGATTTAGAAACCAACTATTAAGTGGGGGAAAAGTGAACATAATACAAATGAGTATTTATAGTACACTACATTTTAGGTAAAGTCAAAGGACAAATAAGAAAATATACACATATCTGCTTATTTTTTACAAAAAACCCCCCAAAAAACACAATACACAAATGAGAAGTGAATGAATGATGTCCTATACAGAGTAGGTGAACTGGGGTGGAAAATTTGAGGGAAGAGGAGGGGGAAATGAACAGACAGGTTGATGACAATGAAGCCATGGTTGTAACTGTAGTAACAGGAGTTACAAATATGGAACTGAAAAGACTAGAATAAACTCTGTGCATAGGATTGGAATTAAAGCTATCAGCTCTCAATATGTCTGCCCATCTCTCTATTTATGTCTCTATCAATATATTCCCTAGCTTATTCCACTGATAGAGTTAAAACAATGACACCCCAGGAATGGTCAAAAGATCTATCCTCAAATATTGACTTCTAAATATCTTTCTTCATTGAAAAGAGTTAGGGGTTTACCGGGGAAAAAATGGCTGATTCTGGGTCTGAGATACAGAAAATACAAGATAAGCCTAAAACTTTGTGCTGTGTCACAAGGTAAGCATATGAAGAAATGACCAGGTCATGTCAAAATCTCGGACCTTTCTTTTAATTTTTTTTTTTTTAATTTCAGAATATTATGGAATACAAACATTTTGGTTATATAATTTCTTCTTTTGTATAGTTTGAGTCAAAGTGTAAGTGTGCCCTTCACCTAGATGTTGTGTATTATATCTTTTAGGTGTGAATTTATCCATCCCCTCCTCAGCCCTCCCACTTGCTTGATTTCTGTTGAGTTTTACTTTCATATATGCAATAAATGTTGATCAACTAGTTCCAATTTAGTATGGAGTACATGTGGTGTTTGTTTTCCATTCTTTTTTTTTTTTTTGTACCCCACCCTCACCCACCTTCCCCCTCCCTCCTCTCTCTTTCCCTCTTTTTCCTATTCTTAGGTTATAACTGGGTTATAGCTTTCATGTGAAAGCCCTAAATTAGTTTCATAGTAGGGCTGAGTACATTGTGTACTTTTTCTTCCATTCTTGAGATACTTTACTAAGAAGAATATGTTCCAGCTCCATCCATGTAAACATGAGAGAGGTAAAGTCTCCATCTTTCTTCAAGGCTGCATAATATTCCATGTTTTCCATTCTTGTGATACTTCACTTAGAAGAATGTTCTCCAGTCCCAACCAGGTTGTTACAAAAGATACTACATCACCATTCTTTTATAGATAAGCAGTACTCCATGGTTGTGTGTAAGTATAATTATATGTATATAATTATGTGTATATATATATATATATATATATATATACATATATATATATATGCATGTGTGTGCATATAATCTCACATTTTATTAATCTACTTGCATATGAGGTTGGACAATTAAGTTCACAAACTCATCATAGAAAAAGTGCTAAATACCTCATTGCTGAATATCAATCACTATGGTAACCTTCAAACTCTCAACTCCCCTTGGAAAGCCAAGAACCAGCACCAGCACCTAGTCCATTCTTTAAAGCAATTTTGGAGCTCTTTTCCTGGAATGGCCATTAGAGTTATTGTTGTTCAATTGTCAACAATTAAGTTTACGAACTCATCAATGAGGTTTAAGTGAACCTCATTGATGAATATCACTGTGGTTGCCTAATGGCCAAGGGGAGTACTTCAAAGGTGACCCTGGTATAGACATTTTAACAATGTTGCTGCTGATGATCAATGAACATAATATGTTTCTCCATCTATTTACATCCTTAGCAATATCCTTACTCAGTGTTTCATAGTTCTCCCTATAGATGTCTTTCACCTTCTTAGTAAAACTTATTGCTAGGAGTTTTATTTTCTGTGTTATTATTATGAAAGGTATTGCATTCCCAGTGTTGCTGGTGTATATGAAAGGTATTGATTCATATGCACTGATTTTGTATTTATTTATCAATTCCATGAGTCTCTTGGTTGAATCTTTGGGGTTATAGAGTAACAGTTTGACCTCTCCTTTCCCCACTGTGATACTCTTGATTTCCTTCTCTGGTCTGATTGCTCTGCCTAGAACTTCCAGCACTTTGTTGAACAGAAGTGGTGATAGTGGGCAACCTTGTCTGGTTTCCATTCTAAGTGGAAATGTTTTTAATTTTTGCCTGTTTAGAGTGATGTTGGCTGTGGGTTTGTGGGAACACAAGTTATGAAAATTTGTGGGATCCATCAAAAGAAACCCTGAGAGAAAAACTCACGGCATTAAATGCCTACATCCCAAAGAAAGATCACAAACCAACTATCTAATTAATCATCTCAAGGAACAGGAAAAGTAAAGTAATCCAAAACCCAGTAGAAGAAAATAAATAAGCAAGATCAAAGCAGTACTAAATGAAATCAAAAACAAAAGAACTATATAGAAGGATAATGAAACAAAAAGTTAGTATTTGAAAAGATAAATGAAACTGCAAGCCTCTTGCTAGATAAAACAGAAATAGTAAAGAAAGAACTCTAAAAAGCTCAATCAGAAATAAAAAAGGATAAATAACATCCAATATTATGGAAATACAAAACATGATCTCTGAATACTATAAAAATCTCTATGTTCAGAAACTCAAAAAAACATGGAGGAAATGAACAAATTATTGGAAACACACAGCCTCCCTAGGTGCAATTAAGAAGAAATAGACTGCCTGCAAGACCATTATCACGTACTAAAATAGAAGCAGTAATAAATTATCTTCCAACACAAAAATATTGAACTTGATGGATTCACACTCAAATTTTACCAAACCTACCAAGAACTGGTACACATGTTGCAGAATTATTTTATAACACTGAGAAGTAAGAAATATTCACAGTTCATTCTAACAAAGGCAACATCACCTTGATACTAAAGCCATGAGAAGACCCAACAAAGTAAGAAAACTATAGACCAATATTTCTTATAAATATAGATGGAAAATTCTCCACAAAATCTTAGCAAATCAAATTCAACTGTTCATCAAAAAGATAATTCAACATGAACAACTCAGCCTTATCCCAGAGATGCAAGAATGGTTCAATACATGCAAATCTATAAATGTAATTCACCACATAAATATTAATAGGACCCAAACCAAAGACCATATGTTCCTCTCAATAGGCACAGAACAAGCATTCGACAAAATTCAGCACCTATTTATTATAAGAAGACTTAACACAATAGGCATAGAAGAACATACCTCAAGATTTTTAGATTTATTTTTATTCTTTTTTTATTGACAGAGCATGTTTGTACATAGTTATAGGGTACAAATGTATTTTGTTTAATACATAGAATGTGTAATAATCTAGTCAGGGTGTGTAGCATATTCAACACCTTGAATACTTATCATTTCTACATGTTGGTAACATTTCAAGTCCTCTCTTCTAGCACTTTCAATATGTATAATTCATTGTGGTTAACTACAGTCTGCCTACTGTGCTATTGAATGTTAGAATTTATTCCTTCTGTCTAAATGCATGCTTATACCTATTAACCAACCTCCCCTCATCCTCTTCCACTTCCACTCATACACCCTAATCAGTCTCTGGTATGTCATTCTGTTTCCATGAGATAAATCTTTAAAACTATGACATATGGGAGAAAACATGTGAAATTTGTCTTTCTGTGCCTGGCTATTTCACTTAACACAATGAATGATCTCCAGTTCCATCTATGTTGCTGCAAATGATTCGATTTCATTATTTTTAATGGCTGAATAGCATTCCATTTTGTATATATACTACATTTTCTTTATCCTTCCATCTATTGGTGGACACTTGGACTGATTCCTTGTTTTTGCTACTGTGAACAGAGCTGCAATAAACAGATGGGTGCAGGTGTCCCTTTGATGTAATGGTCTTCATTCTTTTGGGTAAACACCAATTAGTAGGAATGCAGAATCATACTGTAGTTGTATTTTCATATTTTGAACATTCTCCAGACTGTTTTCCATAGGGGCTATAGTAATTTATATTCCCACCAGCAGTGTATAAAAGTTCCCTTTTAACTGCATTCTTGCCAGCATCTGCTATTTATTATCTTTTTAATAACAGCCATTCTAACTAGGGTGATACGATATCTTATTGTGTTTTTTATGTATGTTTTCCTCACAGTTAGTGATGCTGAGCATTTTTCATAAACCTTTTGGCCATTTTTATGTCTTCTTTTGAGGAATGTTTATACATGTCCTTTGTTCAGTTTTTAATAGGATTATTACTATTATTTATTGTCATTCAGTTTTTGAGTTCCTCGTATATTTTAATATTAGTACTTTGTCAGATAAGTAGTTTGCAAATACGAGTTCCTCGTATATTTTAATATTAGTACTTTGTCAGATGAGTAGTTTGCAAATACTTTGTCAGATGAGTAGTTTGTTCAATTCCATTGAACAAGCTGTCTCTTCACTCTGTTTCCTATGCTGTGCAAAGTTTTAGTTTAATATAGTCCATTTGTCTGTTTTTGTTTTTGTTGTCTGTGTTTTTGAGGTCTTAGTCATAAAATATTTGGTAGACCAATTGTCACAGGTGCTTCCCCTATTTTCTTCTGGTAGTTTTACAGCTCCAGGGCATAGGCTTATGTCTTTAATCCATATGAAGTTAATTTTTGTATATTTGAGAGACAAGGATCCAGTGTCATTCTTCCACATGTGGCTATCCAATTTTCACAGCACCATTTATTAAAGAGAATTTCATTTTTCCAATATATGTCCTTGGTATCTTTGTTGAAAATCAATTAGCTTAAGTATGTGAATTTATTGCTGGGTTCTTTATTCGGTTCTATTGTTCTATGTCTCTTTTCTTACTCTAATACCATGTCGTTTTGGTTGCTATAGACTTGTGATATGTTTTGAAGTTAGATAGTTTGATACTTACATTTTTTTTTCTTTTTTGCTCAGGATTGCTTTGGTTAGAATAAGTTTTATTATTATTTATTACATACAAATTTTAGGATTATTCTGTTTCTTTGAAAAATGATATTTTGGTAGGAACTGTGTTAAATATGTAGATGGCTTTCAGTATAATGATCAATTTAACAATATTAATTCTTCTGATATGTGAGGATGGGATGTCTTTCCATTTGTCTTATGTTTTCTTCAATTTTCTTCACTAAGGATATAATAATAATTTCCTTCACTAAGGAAGGAAATTGAAGAAAACAAAAATTACCTCCATGATTACATTTATTAAATTTATTTATTTAGGTGTTTTATTTTATATTGTTGCAACTACTGTAAATGGTATTGTTGTCTTGATTTCTTTCTCAGCTAGTTCATTATTATTGCATATAAGTTACACTATTTTTGTATGTTGATTTTGTATCCTACAACTTTACTGAAATTATTACTTCTAAGAGACTTTTATGGAGTCTTCAGGTTTTTCCAGATATAAGATCATGCCATTTACAAAGAGGGACAACTTTACATGCTCTTTTTAATTTGACCTTCTTTCATTTCTTTCTCTTGCCTGACTGTTCTGGCTGGGACTTCTCAGATTGTGTTAAATAGGATAGTGAAAGTGGGCATCCCTGTCTTTCTCAGTTCTTAGAGGACTTTCAGCTTTTTCCCATTCAGTATGATGATACTTGTAGGATTCTCTTACATGGCTTTTGTTATGTTGAGGTATATTTCTACTGTGCCTAGTTTGTTGGAGGTTTTTACCATGGATAGACATTTAATTATACCAAATGCTTTCTCTGGGTCTACTGAGATATATATTCTTTCATTCTATTTTTGTGATGTAGCCCACTTATTAATTTGTGCATGTTGAATGATCTTTACATCACCACGCAAGAGAAACTACTTGATCACAGCATGTTGCCTTTTTGATGTGCTGCTGGATTTGGTTTGCTAGTTCTTTGTTGAGGATTTTTTATTTATTTTTTATTCTTTTATCTCAAATTAATATGAGGGTACAAATTATTTTTAGGTTACTTTGTTCTCACTTCCAGAATAAAGTTGTGGTTGTAACATAGCCCCTCACCCAGGGGACATGTTACACACCCTCAGAATGTGCACATTAGGTGAGATCTCCCCTCATGGCTTCCATCCTTCTACCAATTATCCTCTCCTCTCCCGCCTCACAGTACTAGATTGTATTTTGGTTGTATAGTTTACATGAGCATGTAATTATTTACATACTGGTTTCATATTAGTATGGAGTACATTGGACATTTATTTTTCCATTATTGCGATACTTTACTAAGAAGAACGTATTTCAAATCCATCCAGTAAATGTAAAAGATGTAAAATGTCCATGTTTTTTAATGGCTGAATAGTATTACATGGTATACATTTACCACAGTGCTTGTTGATCCATTCATGGGTTGATGGGCACTTAGGTTGCTTCCACAACTTAGCAATTATGAGTTGAGGTCCAATAAATATTCTAGTGCAAATGTCTTTGTGGTAAAATTATTTTTGTTCTTCTGGGTAGATACATAGTAATGGGATTGCCAGGTCAAATGGAAGGTCTACTTTTAGATCTTTGAGCATTCTCCAATCTTCTCTTCAAAAGAGAAGCTGGGCTGCATTAGTTTGTAATTCCACTATCAGTGTAGAAGTGTTCCTTTCTCTCCATATCCACATTAGCATCTAGTGTTTTGGGACTTTGTGTTATGGGCTAATCTTGCTGGTGTTAGGTGATATCTTAGAGTGGTTTTGATTTGCATTACTCTGATGATTAAAGATGAAAAGCATTTTTTCATGCATTTGTAGGCCAATTTGTCTATCATCTTTGCAGAAGTTTCTATTCCAGTCTCTTGCCTACTTATAGAGAAGGTTTTTGAACTTTTCTTATTGTTCAACTTGAGTTCTCCATAGATTTTAGTCATCGGGCCTTTGTCAGGTTCATAAAATGCAAACATTTTCTCCCATTCTGAAGGCTGTCTGTTTGCTTTGTTGTGGTACCCTTAGCTGTGCAAAAGCTTTTTAGCTCATTCAAATCTCAGTTATTTATTTTTAGTCTTGCTGCAATTATAAGAGGGGTCTTCCTCATAAAGTGTTTTCCCAGGCTAATATCTTTGAGTGTTTTCCTCACACTGTCTTATAGAAATTTTATTGTTTTCACGTCTTACATTTAAATCTTTTATCCAGAACGAATGTCAATGGTGAGAGGTGTGGGTCTAGTTTTAGTCTTCTACATCTGAATAACCAGTTTTCCCAGCACCATTTTTAAAATAAACATTATTTTCCCTAGTGCCTATTGTTAGGCTTATCAAAGATTAAATGGCAATATGTGGCTGGGTTCATCTCTAGAGTCTCTATTCTATTCCATAGATCTATGTCTATTTTTGTGCCAGTACCATGCTGTTTTGATCACTATAGCCTTGTAATATAATCTGAAATCTGGCAATGTGATGCCTCCAGACTTGTTTTTATTTCTAAGAACTGCATTTGCTACTTGGGTTTTTTTCTTGGTCCATATGAATCAAAGTGCTATTTTTTCCAAGTTCTTTAAAGTATGACATTGGTGCTTTGATGGAGATTGCATTAAATCTATAGATTGCTTTGGGTAGTACAGACATTTTAACAGTGTTGATTCTTCTCAATCATGACCATGGTATGTTCTTTCGTTTGTTGATATCTTGTGCTATTTTTTTTTTCTCAAAGTTTCATGATTCTCTTTATAGAGATCTTTCTTATCTTTTGTTAGATACATTCCCAGATATTTCATCCTCTTTGGCACTACTGTAAAAGGAATAGAGACTTTGATTTTATTCTGGGCTTGACTATTGTGGACATATGTGAAGTCTACTGATTTGTGGGTGTTGATTTTGTATCCTGAGACACTGCTATATTCCCTGATCAATTCTAAGAGCTTTGTAGTTGAGTCCCTGGGATTTTCCAGGTATGAGATCATGTTATCTGGGAAGAAGGAGAGTTTGACCTTCTCTTTCCCCATTTGAATTCCTTTGATCTCCTTCTTTTGCCTGATTGTGATGGCTAGGACTTCCCTGCACTGTGTTGAATAGCAGTGGAGACAGCGGGCTTTGCTGAGGACTTTTGTGTCTATGTTCACTAGGAACATGTGTCTGTAGTTTTCTTTTATCTTGTTCTTGCCTGGTTTGGGTATCAGGTAATGCTGCCTCATGGAATGAATTAGGGAAAGTTACCTCCTCTTCATTTTGGGGGGAATAATTTGAGCAGAATGGTGTTAGTTCTCCTTTGTATGTTTTATCGAATTTGTAAGAAAAGCTACCTGGTACTGGGCTTTTCTTTGTTGAGAGATTTTCTATTATGGGTTCAATCTCATTACTCACTAATGGTCTGTTCTGGTATTGTATTTTTTACAGAGTCAATCTTGGTGAATTGTTTGTTTTCAGGGATTTATCTATTTAATATTTAATCTAGGTTTTGCAGTTTGTAATGTGCAGTTGTTCATAATAATCTCTGATGATCTTTCTTATTTCTGTTGTATCCTTTGCAATGTCTCCTTTTATATTTCTGTTTTGTTGATTTGTGTGTTTTCTTTTTCATTGATTAGTCAAAATAGTGGATTATTGATTTTGTTTATCCTTTTGAAAAACCAACTTTTGTTTTATTGATCCTTTGCATTATTTTTCCAGACTCTATTTCTTTTAGTACTATTTTAATCTTTATTATTTCTTTCTTTTAATAATTTTGGGTTTAGTTTATTTTTGTTTTTATAGTTCTTCCAGCTGCATTGTTTATGTGAAATCTTTCTACTTTTTTGATGTAGGCATTTATTGATATAAACTTCCTTCATAGCACTGCTTTTACCACATCCTATGCTTTGGTAATGCTGTATTTTGATTTGTACTATTTTCAAGACTTTTAAAAAATTTTCCTTTTTAATTTCTTCCTTGACCTAATGAGATCATTTAGGAGCATGTTGTTTAATTTACATATCTTTGTACAGTTTCCAAAGTTCTTTTTCTTATTAATGTCTAGTTTTAGTCCATTCTGATCTGAGAAGATACTTGATATGACTTCCAATTTTAAAAAATTTCTTAAGGCCTTTTTTTAAGGTCTATTTAACATGTGTCTATTCTGAAAGATTTTCCATGTGCTGATGAGAAGAATACACATTCCTTAGCTGTTAGATGAAATACTCTATAAATGTCTGTTAGGTGCATTTGTTATAAAGTCCAGTTTAAATCTAAAGTTTCTTTAATTTTCTGTCTAGATGATTTGTCTAATACTGAGTGTGGGGTATTCAATTTTCCTACTATTATTGTATGAGAATCTATCTCTCTCTTTAGATCGAATAATATTTGCTTTACATATGTGGATGCAATGGTATGGGGTATATATATGTTTAGAATTGTCTGGCTGCAGTTACCAGTGCCAAAGCACAAGCCACCAGCAATTATCCTGTGGCCCCCTACAATGGGGTTTCCATACATTTACAAGTGGTGGGGGAGCTCTTCTCTCAGAACACATGAACATGCATTGTGGCTCTGCTGCTGAGGGGTGCAGTGCCATTGCCAATGTCTTGCACTCTGGCACTGGTGACACCAGCCACTAGTGGTAGCAGTAGCCAGCAAGGGATCACAATGGGGTCTTCGAAGGCTAGGATTGTAGGAATCTGGAATGGACATGTGGGCCTTTGTCCCCACCCCCATTTGAGACAGCCCCTACCACTCCTGGCTGAGGAGAATGCCTTGCTTCCCTCTCCTTCCTTGTGGGTCCCTTTGGTGTAGAATTCCAATGTTCTCTCTTTGATGATTCAAAGTTTATCTACTCACTGTTTTGGTTCTACTTTGTTGAGCAGGCAAGTATCTGATGCCTTGAGTCAGCCATCTCGCCACCCCTTATACAGCTTTCTTAATTGCAGTGTTTCAAGATGAGTGGCACACAGCAACTGGCTGCTCTAGATGTTTTGTAAGCTGGCCAAGAGTTCATGCTATTCAAGGAAATACATCTGCCCACATCCACACATTAGTGCAACTGATTACACATCCTAGCCAATATGACCCAATTAGGGTTCTTCTGGAATTTTGAAAGTTGAACCAAGAAAAGTAGATCAGTCTCTTGCCAAAAGGCTCTGCTTGAACACACATAAACTTGGAAGCCCTTGACAGAAATACTTTGTCATGCCATCTTGGACAAAGACCTGCTCATGGAGATCTGTGAAAATGCAAACATCTTGGACAATTTTAATATTGCAATAAACATTAACTGTAAAAATTATTAGTACAATCCATTAAATAAAATAAGATTCCATTAATCCATATAGTTGCTGTAAACAACTATATGAATAAACAACTGGAGAAGAGAAAGCCAGCTTAGTGTGATAAAGGATCCAGGCAAGATTCTCCAATGCTTGCTAAAACTACTGGGTGTGAGTTAGAGGAAGAACAGGGTATTTGCATGGGCTAAAATTATATGCTTACCAATTATTTATTAAATAAAGAGGTAAAGCTACTGTAATCTTCCCAGATACCACCTTGATATAAGTGAACAATAATGGAATGAAAATTTCAGGTGACTCTTGATATATTTGATTATACTTAAATGTAAATTTATATATCCTATATAAATATATAACTACATATTTTTTTAATGAAGCGAAAATAGAGAATGATAAAGCAAGTAGGGCAAATATAAAAACAATCAGTAGATCTGTATAAATACTATACATAAATTCTTTGCATTATTCTTGTAACTTGTCTAAGCTTACATTATATCGCAATTAAAATATTACAAAAATAAACTGAAAATATATGATATATATTTTCTATCAATGCCTTTGGGAAATTCAGAAATGGCTAATTTATATTCTTCTTTCATTTCTGTAGTTTTCCATTACAAAATGTGTTATCTTATGTAATGATACCTTACAGCTCACAGTTATTACACTCTGCTATTTGCACATGAATACTGACCAATAGGTTTTTTCATATCTTAGTTTATTTAACCAGGTTGCATGGGATGTTTAGGTTTACAGAATGAATTTGACGTTAGGCTATAAAGTAAACATATCTTTATTGTAATAGGTTTTACACAAGAAGGTTGAAAATACACAAAAGTCAAATCTAATATGTATAGATTTATAAAACAAAAAGTAAGCTTCTATTTTCATAATCAGCTCAGAGGATTATACATTTTAATAGATGTGTAAGGTAAAATATAAAATTATATGTGAATTTTTGTAGAAATATTTGGGAAACAAGTGATTGTTTAAAAAAATTCAAGTTATCTTACTAGCTACTAGTAATTTAGGGTTTTAAAAAAGAGATTGATATTATTATCTTTATGTGGCTTTTATCATTTGATAGTGAATATAAAAATAATTTATGGATGTTTTTATAAGTTCATATCTGACATTAGTCAGACTAATGATATTTCTCTAAAAGAACTTTAGTTGGTCAACAAAAAAATCTCTTGCTATTATAGATTATAGGTCCAGGAGTGACAGATACATGTGCAAACAAACTGGCTGTGAAAAGTGAAATTAAATATTTTGATCAGCACGCTTTGTGATTTTTCAGGCTCATTCCTGTTCTTCTGTTATTTTAGCTGACATTTTTTGCTCAGCTATTGGCCAGTTCCTTAGAACAGTGGATTATGCTCATGATTATAACAATATTTTTAATTTTTGAGACAGAGAATGTGATTACACTTTACACATAGTTCGTAGGTATTAAATGAAATGTTTAATAATGTTGGGGTAATGATAGATTTTGAATATGTTCCACCAAAATAATTCACTAAAATATATGGTGAAAAAATTCTCAAGCTTTTTTGTTGGTTATCCTTTCCATTCTTTGGTTAGTTGTTTAATTGATTGATTGATTATTAACTTTATTCATTTTATAATATCCAGCCATTATTTTTGTGTGCCTCTGTGGGTTTGAAACCACCCTCAAACTGTGTTGAATAGAAAACTAAATTGCAACTTTGTTCAAACCTAAATTTGAATCATTTGTCTGGTATCATACCACACTGTAACTCTTACTTTCATAAATCCTATGTTCCTAAATTGTATGGTGCATGCAAAAGAACAGGGGTGGAATCACTGCTTGGTTAGACAGTAAACAAATGGGGATTTAAGTGCTGGTTAATTCATCGAGTCACTTCAGTTTTGATCATTGTTAGTTCTTTATGAAGCGGGACCAGTTGAAACTATCCTGTTGAAGGGACCAAAGAAGTGCTATAAAAACTTCAAACTAATTCTTGTTTTGTTTCAATAATTTCTCACATTCATCAAAAAACCTTTGGCATATCTTAAAAAAAAAAAAAGTAAATTTTATCATCCTCTTAGAGTTCAGCATAGACTTCTGTGGGAACTTTATTTTTATATATATATAATTTTTTTATAGAGGCAGAGTTTATATATATATATATATATATATATATATATATATATATATTTTTTTTTTTTTTTTTTTTTTTTTTTTTTTTTTTTTTTTTTTTTTTTTTGGTAGAGGCAGAGTTTTACTTTACTGCCCTTGGTAGAATGCCATGACGTCACAGGATTCCCAGCAACCTCCAGGTCTTTGGCTTCCGTGATTCTCCTGCCTCAGCCTCCCAAGCAGTTGGGACTATAGGCACCTAACACAGCGCCTGGTTAGAAACTTTAATTTTTTTTTTTTTTTTTTTTGTCAAATCATAGCTGTGTACATTAGTGCAATCATCTGTACCCATTCTAAGATGCACCATAGATGTGGCCCCACCCATTACTCTCCCTCCGTCAAAACCTCCCCCCTCCCTTTCCCTTCCTTGGGCCTTTCCCCATAGTCTTGTGCTATAGTTGGGTTATAGCCTTCATGTGGAAGCTATAATTTAGCTTCATAGTAGGGCTGAGTACATTGGATACTTTTTCTTCCATTCCTGAGATACTTTGCTAAGAAGAATATGTTCCAGCTCCATGCATGTAAACATGAAAGAGGTAAAAGTCTCCATCTTTCTTTAAG